>CAMPDV010001086.1:0-140927 GCA_946699065.1 Loxodes magnus
GCTTATAGGTTAAAATTACCATATTAAGATTTATAGACTCAATTGTAATACCTTCAAAATAGCTACTTAGAGTATACTTTTATTAAACAGCAGGCAGTTGAATAGGAAGATCTTGAAAAGGTATTAAAATGAAATATATAAATAAGTATATAGCAATACTCTCTGAATTATATCCAGCTTATGATTATCAAAGAGCGTTAATCTATTTTTGTTGTATTATACAATATAAAGTACTTTTATGAATCTTTTGGCATTACTTTATAATCACCTTTATTGGATTGATATTGTGTTAGCTTATTTAATAAAGATATCTTTTAACTAACCTTTCTAAGATTTTTCAATATTTCAATTTTATCCAATACATATAGTATTTTAAATAAAGTGATTGCCAATCATGAAAGAAGCAAACCATTGATAATTTTGATTTTAAGGGCATTTCTTGAGTATGAAGCTTTAGTAGGAATGTAAGGATATTATCAGTTTCTATTTAGCTAAAATTAGTATTATTTATTAAAATCCACTAATAAGCTGATTCATTCAAAAATGTTAAAAGTACCAATTGATTACTATTCTTAATATAAGTTGGAGTTTAGTTTCTAAAGACTAAAGCTTATATATAATAGAAGTATCTATCTTATAGAGTATATTATTTACTCTAAGTTGCTTAAATCTATCAGGATATGGTTTCAAAATAATCCTTTTTTGTTGTACATTTATATAGATAATTCACTATTTTGAATTAAGATAATAAAAGGTAGTTAGATTCCCGTTTTGGAGATAAATTTCTTTACAGTTAACTTTTCAATCTTTTTTCAGTATCTATAGCTTTTATATTTTACACTGGTAGGCTAAGTTAAGGCTTGGATTTGATTTAGAAAGGTGGAGTTAACTGAATTTAAACGCGGGATTATAGTTTGCCTTAATGAATTCCTTTATATTTTAGGCATAAAAGAGATAGACAATTATAATAAGGGAACATAGAATTGAGTAGTATTCCTTTTAAAGTAGTAGAATATAAAGGAACATCCACTTAAATCAATTAAACAAATGAGTTTCTTCTTCTTGTAGCTATTCTTTCTAATTTCGTTTTAGATGCTAAATTTCTATAGAAACCTATTAACTTTCGCTACCAAAGTAGCTTTATTTGAACTCCTTTTATACCTATTTGCTGTCTTCTGATTCTGGTGGATTGAGGAAATTTTTAAGTAGGAAGATTCCTATAGGAGAAGATACTGTTATTAGTCCAATTATAATCCAAATCATTTACTAAATTGTAAAACCTTACAGGTTCGTAGTGTGTCTTGTCCTCTGTTAAGAAGTTATTTAGCAAGTATCCACTCAAAATTCCTGAGGCTGCTGATCCTGCATGAATTGGTAGATTGGCTTTAATAAAATGCTTTAGAGAAAACTTACCTAAAGCCATGTAAGTTGCTTCACGTCCTTTGGAAGCATATTTAAAGGAAATATCATAAATCCTAGGGGAGTAAATTGCTTCACCTACTGTGAGAATAATGACAAATAGAATCGAACTGATATAGCTTTCAGGATTGAAAACTCATACGAATGGCGAAAAAGCTACAATAGTAGTTCCTAGGAAAATGACATTTAAAATGTTTTTTTTAATATCCTAAGGGAGAAAACAAAGGAACAAGGAAGATAATTAATATACCATTGAGAGAAAGAACAGTTCCATACATAGCATCAGGACCTATCGTTCTCATCAATATACTTAGGAATTGTAGTCTCGAAATGTCTAAATATCATTCTAGAACCTGTCAGAAGGGCTAATAAAAGAGTGTACTTTCAAAAATTAGTACTTGTAAGAATTTCCCGTATAATCTTAGAAATTTTTTCCTTCTAATGGGTAATTAACTGAGTTCCTGAATTTTCAAAGTCAATATCTCGTATGAATATAATAATGCTGATCTAAATAACAGTTAATATTGAAATAGTAAAGAACAACATTCTAGAGTAGGTCATTAAGATTTCAGTCCCAAGAAAGTTTCACTTGGAAGGGTTATTTTACCAATTTAATCGAAAGAAATCGACTGTTCATGAGCAAAGAACGAAACCTATATTCATGATAACATAGAATATACTCAAAGCTAAACTTCTAGTCTATTCATTTGTGTATCTTCTTATTGCAATGAGCTGCACTGGGTTACTTATGCAGGATCCAATAGGATAAACAATAAGAAAAGAGAAATTAAGCAAGGTGCTATTAAGAGTAAAGGTCATACTAATTCTGCTGAAGAGGATCAAAGTGGTTCCATAAATCAGGCTTTTTTTGATACCCAATCAATCCACAATAATACCTGTAAAAAAATGAAAAATTGTAATGATTCCAGTCATATAAGAATAGTACATTCCAGCTTCAATATCAGAATAACCTCAGTCTTCTGATAAATATAGTATTAGTACGAAACTAAACGCAAACAAACTGTAGCTTTCAATAAAATTCAAGAGTAATATTAATACCAATTCTCTTGGAGCACTCTTCAGTTACTTAACATTGCTTCAGAAGTTAGGCTGCTTGTTTATTTGTTCAAATTGAGTATTAGAGGTACTCATACTATTAAAATTAATTACTATTAAAGATTTTAAAACCACTATTCTTATAAAATCATATCATAAGCTAATCTAATACTTTCAGTAATTACATGCTTAGTAGCTAGAAGATAATTAAGGCTCTTTATTATACCTACTTGGAAATTGTATCTTAGTATTTGTTCTTGAAGTATTGCAAAACACATTTTAGATAATGCTTCTAAAGATTCAATTTGCTTAAGCTTTCTAGTAATCAATAGCTTAAATCTATGAAATCTAAGAGCTATTAATATATAACTACTCATATAAGCATATACAGGCATCTATCCATAGTAATAGTACCTTACACTATAATTATAGCTAGATAACTATAATTATAAGCTATTATTTAAGTTTAGTTTTTAAGAAGAAGTGGATGATTAGATTAATAAGAGATAGGTATATAAGCAAAGAGAAAGGGAGTTAGAAATAATGCAGTAGAGATAATAATTACCAATTATATTGGAATATTAAGGTCTCTTGTATATGTAATGAATAACAATATAAACTTATAGAAATAGGTAATTCGAACTCTCAACAACAATAAATTACATACATCTGATTTAAATATTTAACATACCAAAAGGGTATTTTGCTACTACTTCAAAAGACTTGTGAGTATTCGCACTAAATTTAACTTGAAACTAGAAGAATTTAAGCCATTATAATGATATAAGTGAATACAATCGATAATAGAAGTTATTATTCCAAAGACAAAACCAGATTATTCTCCTTCAAGTAGCTAATTAAATTCTATATGAGGCAATAAATTCTATTGAGCAAGCTCCTTATAAAGCAATAACACTAGATAAAGATGTATCCATGCTACTAATTAAACTCTTTACTTTAATTATAAATTAGCTTGCAAATTAATACACTAAAGCTTAAAAAAATCCTTTAATAAAGAGAAAAATGCTTAAAGTTCTGTTTTTATTGCTAATAACTTAAGGTTTGACCGTGAGTATTGAAAGTCAGTTCTTAGGAGATTAGATGAGTGTTAATTAAAAGTGTAAAGAGGATTTATAGAAATCAGCTTAGTTGTAAAATGGCTTAATAGTATCTTACGAAAAGCAAGACTGCCTTTAATTATTGATTAAGGTAAGAGTTTTAGATATTTATAGACTAAAGACCTAAAGTATTCTATTGAAGTTAGCAACAATTAAGAAAGTCAAGTTGATAATGAATATATGAGCTATAGTTTTGAGTTTAGGGTGATAGTAGATGAGTAACGATATAATCTATAAAGTTGTTAGGATGAAAATGAAACTTGATATCAATGAAATGGCTAGTTAGCAAATGATAAATATAACACGTTTATGTATCTAACTGTGGTTGATTATTAAGAAGGAATAAAGCAATATGGAATACCTATTTTTAACCAAAGTGTTAGCCTTAAAGAGACTAAAATTCCATATTGGTAATAATGAATAACCAAAATAAACAATTTTATTTATCATATGCATTCAATTGCAATGGATGTATCATGACTCATTTTTGCTCAAATTTTCATAATTCTAGCTCGATATTTCAAGGCAAGACCATAATATTGATTAGGGTAGAAATGGAAGGTTTTACATGCAGTTGGATTTGGAACTATAGCTACAATTACTTTATGCACTAGTGTATAGTAACTCATTATAACCAAAAGGGTTTTATGACCTCCTTAAGGAAATAAATACTATATATAGCATAATCGAAACGGAATTCTCATTGCAATTCTGCTCGTTTCTCAAGTAATAACTGGGTATTTTACTCTCTACAGTAACAAAAAAAAGAGAGATTATTAGTAAATATCAGTTCCAAGGTAAATACACAATATCATAGGGTGAAGTTGTAATATCCTATGTCTTGCTAATATCTTCTGAGGAGGCTTGAAATGATTCAAAATTAACGAATTTTACTATCACATTCATAGCATTATGTTCATTTTCTGAGCTGCAGCTTGAGTTAGTCTAGAGTTATATTACAACCAGTTCAAAATACCAGTGCTAAAGTAGTTTTATAAATAGAAGGATAAAGATGATATTATCATATTGAACGTTATTTCACTTGAAGACTTCTATAAGGAGACATAGAGAGAATAGCCTCATAAAAAGATGTGAATGCTTGTTGATGAGCATGTTCTAGATATTAGACAGTATGTTTAAGCTGAAAGCCATCCTGGAGGAAATTAGATCTTAATTAAAGCTATAGGAAGAGACGTTTAAAGGTTTTTAAACGGTACACATTCTTTAGCTTTTCCTGGTTAGCAAAAGGAATTTCGTTATCCTCTATGCTAGCATTCAATTCAAGCTCATGATATAGTTTCTAGAATGATTATAGGACGCTTGAATCTATTCTAGTACGTGGTAACAGATAAATTTAACCAAAAGGTATAAAAAATACTAACTAAGAATGAGAAAACTTATAGTTCTAGTCCCTTAACAGAAGAGAATAAGATTATAATGGAGCAGCTACTTGATGCACAAACTCCCTTAACGCCTGCTTTTAAAAAGGTAGTTGATTTTGATTTATGAACCTTAGTGGCAAAGTAGCCAATTTCTTTCAATATCTTCAAGCTAACTTTCAGAAATAGATATAAGACAGTAAATTCAGATTTCAAGAAGACAGCATATCAGTGGTTAAATGACTGTGGAAAGTACTTTAAGATTATAATTAGAAAAGATGATTTAAAGCAGAAAAAGCTTGATGAGAGTTATCAACCTCAAAGTGTTTATAAGGAAATAAGTCGATTCTATTCTCTGGTGAGAATATTTAATCCGTAGAATCTTAAGTTTATTAAGCATGAAACTAACTCATAGTTTAAGCTTCAATCTAAGAATTATGACTTTAATATTTTAACAGAGAACTCTAAACTAAAGAAGCAGGTAATGGGTATAGTTGATGAATACTAGGTCTTGAATTTAGTGATTAAGCTTAATTAAGAAAATGGCATAGGAAGTTTTTACTTGGATTCCTTGATAAAATACGACAGAATAAAAATACTAGGACCCTTTGGACCTGGTCTTGGGCTAACTGAGGAGTTTTTAGCTGAAAATCAAAACATAGTATGTTTTTCTGGGGGAGTAGCAATTAATAGTTTCCTAGATTTGGTTTTCTACCTTTTTATGATAAATTCAAGTGAAATAAAAAGTCTAAGCCTTCAAAGATTGAAGGTAACCCTTTTTTGTGCTTTTCCTAGTGAAGAGGAAGCAGTTGGATTAAATTTACTAATATAGACAGCAAAGGTAAATCCTGATGATTTTAAACTGATACTTTACTTCTCAAGGTAAGAAACAAAGCTTGAGAAATAAAATTTTAGAAGGTTTGAAAAAATCTTGATAAGCAACTGCATAGTCTATCCTTTAAGAAAAATAAGTAGGTTTTATATTGGAGGATCTAATCAATTTGAGGCAGAAATCGAGAGCCAACTTCATAGTTTGGAAATTAAAAGTGAGCTTATTTATTTATTGTGACTAGTAAATATTTATAAAAAGCTAATTAAATGGAAAATAAATTCTTTTATATTAAATAATGAAACTATTAAGAGCTAGCCTTTAATCAAGCTATATTATAATAAACTATTTAGATCCTAATGTGGCTAGTTTGTAAGATAGGAAAAAAATATTCCCTTTGATTTTATTTTTTACTGTTTATTTGCTTACTACAATTATAGCATGCTAGTTATCCGGTTTACTAAATATACTAATAATTAAATAAGCTAATATTATTATTATATAGATTATGCCTCTTATTTCTGAATTTTAGGGTATAAGAAATCTATATAAGCAAAATTAAATAAGAGGAAAACTAAAAGAAATGAAATAATTAAATAGCCTTAATCCATAGGTATTTTTAATAATATTTAGTTTTAATCCATACTTCAGAATAAGTTTTAATTTCTACCTTATCTAGCTTAATCAATAAAAGCCTTATAATTTTATCAACCTTCTGCTATTTCTTTATCTATAAAGTATC
The DNA here is from genome assembly GCA_946699065.1 of Loxodes magnus. Lineage (NCBI taxonomy): Eukaryota > Ciliophora > Karyorelictea > Loxodida > Loxodidae > Loxodes > Loxodes magnus. The sequence goes on from CAMPDV010001086.1 coordinate 6,544, forward strand.
TATATTTTCTTTATTACTCTTTAAAGTGGTTATCTTTAATATTTATACCATTAAGTGAAAATATAAATCTGACTATGCTATCCTATCTTAGAATAGGGTATTTTACTATCTAATTAAGGGATTAATTATTAAAGTATAATTGGCTTTTTAAATGATTCTAGTAGTATCAATAAAAATGAAATCCTATGATACAAGTAGCAAACTCCATGTTTACAATTTCAATTATAAAATATTATATCAGACTAGCTTTTTAGTTGTGTATATAATATCTTAAAATCTAAGCAGAGATTATCATTTCTTTAGCAAGTTGAAAAATAATGCATTTTAAATTTAAAGCTAGACTGTCTATTGTAAGACACGATTGTATATGAAACTTATAATTTATTTCTTTTTTCAGCATGTTATATTTGATTAATCTTACATTATCATCAACTTATTCATATGCATGAGGATTATAATATTTACATACTCTGCTTCTTACATTCTCATTCTTATATATTAGAGTATTTGCTTAATATTGTATTATATATATCTCCATTTTAAATGATACATTTGCTCATGATTGTTTAGAATAGTAAAGTGCTATTAACTTCTGGATATTATTTCTAGTTAGAAATATTTAGAAGCCATATTTCTTTTCTATTTCGTAATAGTTTAATGTTTGTTGAACTTATCTGGCATAGATAGTTAGCTTCTATTTAGCATTGTTTTAATAGTCTAATATTTAATATTTATTTCTTAACTGAAAGGAATTAATAGACTGAGGAATTTGAATAGTTCTTGGCTTTCCCTACTAATTATGATTTCATAGTCATCTGAAGAGCATAAATCTACATATTTATTACTCTGTTTAACTTATTCTTCATAGATATAATTTTGCTTATCTCCCAAACCCTTACTAGCAATTCACCACAATCTAAGTGCTTTAAAAAGTTATGCCTTTCTACTCGATGCTCTATAAGATACCACTCTATCAATAAAATAGACTTAAAGTTTGTAAATAGTTTGAACTTACTATGATTAATATATACTTTTAGCATACTAAATGAGAACTGATAATAATCCCTTTAGTTTGTTTGCTTTTATAATTATTAGAAATATCTTATTTTACCATTATAAATTAACTTCCTATTTCATTAATTTGACTATTTATTTTATAAGCTTATATCAAGCTTATCATATTATACGAATTATCATTATTTAACTGACTCAATCTTTAACTTCTTAACATATTCGTTTTTTCTACTTTTATTGACTCTTTCTTTAGTACTTTAATTCCACTAAAATCACTTTAGCTCTCTTGAGATTTAAATGACTATACCATACCTTCATTTAGTAAGCTACGGTGTTTTTAATCTGTATTGCCTACTTATCAAGAATTCAGATTCTTCTTGCAGTCTTTAACATCCAATTATCATCTTTATGCCTTAATCATTAAACCACTAGTTAACATGCATTTGATACTAAAACCCTCAGAATCTGCATTAATCTTACAAAATCAGTCAATTAAAGAGACTAAAACCCAGCTAGTTTTATCTCTTATTTACTAACCTTTTACTCTATTAAATGAACTATAATAGAAGAAATATAAGGAGTGAAGGTATAATCTAGCAGCCTTTTACATAGATAACATTACATTATACAACTAAAACAGTAAATAAGAGGAAACTGCTGTCAGCATTAAACTGGTTCATTAGGAGGAAGCAGCAATAAATATATCACTTTACTAATATGATAAAGGAGTAGTGATTAATAAGCTATATTATGTTAAAGCTCAGATGTAAAATATGATATATGTAACTAAACTATTCCCATCTTATTTATTATATCCATACTTAAGAGATAAATAGTTGGAGATATTATATATAGGAGCAGAAGTTATATGTGAGGATTTGATTATATATAATATATAGAGATACAAGGAAATAAGGAAGGGTTAAATATTAATAGGCTTATAGTAGATTATTTAAGGAAAATTAATAATAAAACAAATGAATTTAATAAAGCAGAATTTTATCCTTAAGAGGGTGCTGACGAATAGACCTGTGCTATTTGATTAAGATATCAAAAAAGCTTTGAACGCTAAGTACAAAACTTCATAAGAAATAGCTATGCTTGTTCAATTCTTTAATGAACTGCCTTCATTTAAGGATTATTTCAAGGAGTTTTCCAAAGAAGCGTAAGTGAATTTGATAAATATCATGAAATTGGTCAAAGTAGATGCTAATTATATACTATTCCATAAAGGGGATATTGCTGATGCCTTTTATATCGTTATTTCAGGGATTATCGATCTCTTTGATATTAAAACGAGAGGTGAAAAGAAATTTTGTAATATTATCAGATAGGGAGAAAGTCTTGGAGAAAGAGGCATTATTAAAAAACTTCCAAGAAGCTTAACTGCTATATGCAGAGATAAATCAGAGCTAATTAAAGTGACTGATAAGGACTTCTGAAGTATTTTGGCTCCAGAATTCTAGAAGTAGCATGAAACTAAAATCGCGTTTCTGTCCTAATACATTCCTATCTTGAAAGAAATGTCGAAAAACTAAAAAGAGCGATTCTCTTACTACTTTAACTATTAAACAGTCAAAATTGGAACATATTTAGCATATTAAGATCAAGTAAGTAACATTATATAATGAATTTGGAAGGGATCTTGTAAAGTTTAATGCTGAAATGGTTTGTATCATAGAGAAATCACTAATCTAAACGAAGGAAGTTGCATAGGAGACGAAGGTGTGTTTTTCAATGCTAAGAGCAAGTATTCTATAATAGCCTCTACAAATATAGTAGAACTTTATTAAATAAAAAAGGAACATATCATAAGGCTACCTAGTGAACTAGTTCAAATTCTGAGAAATAACTGTATTATGTCATACAAATTTAGATAGCAACAAAATAGTGAATTTCTTAGAACTGTCTAAACTGCCTAGTCGCAACGAGAAGCAATTAAAGAACATGACTTAATTAGAGTGTTTAAAAAGATAAGCACTCCCAGTGCTTTTAACTATATGAAAAATAGACTGAAATAAAAATTTAAATATACAGAGTTTCTAACTGAGAGGGAAATGTAAAGTGATAAATTGAAGAAAGTAGAACTCCAAAGTATCAGACATAAAATAATCAATTATAAATAAAAGACAAATGCTAATAAGATCTGTCTTAAAGTCTAAAATCTAAATCCCATTGCAACTGAACCTAAAATTTCGTAAGACAGTGTTGGATGAACTTCTTCTTCCTTTGTGAAAAAAACTAATGATCGAACTGATTTAAAACTGGATTTAAAGAAAGGGACCCTAAATTAAGGAATCTTGAAATAATGAAAGCAATGAACAATGGAAGAAAATCAGCCAAAGACTTCCCAAACCAAAGTTAAAACTGAGCCTACTGAAGTATCAAAGTTAAAGGTAGATAAAAACATCACATTAGATATTAATTTTTGAGTTTTTAAATTTAAAATCAAATTACTTAGTTAATCAAACTTAATTACTATTTCAATCATTTCTTCTTGACTAAACTAATCCCTTCATTTTATAATGTAAGAATTAAAAGCTTTGATGAAAGAGAATGCTAATGAATAGTTATTTAGCTATTTGATTAACTAACTAAAGTCTTTTAAGCATTCACTTTAATTCTTCTTCATGGTTATATTAACTTAAAAAGGAATGCATATTACTAGAATATTAAAAAGGAATAAAGGTTTTAATATTGTAGTATTTAAATTAGGTCTTCACCTGTATTTTTCGTCATCAGAAAAATTCTCTTCAACATCAAGCTTTTTCTTTTCTAATATGGAATTTTCAATCTCCTCCAGTTCACTTTTTTATTTATTATTATGATGCTTGCTTCGTTTTTATTTTTAGTGGTTTTTGTTTTTACGTTCATTTTTTTCTTCATTATCCATATATTTCATAATTTCCATATATAAATCTACTTCCTCTTCCTCTTACTCTTTCTTGACTTCTTTACTACCTTAATTTCTATATTCCTCTTCAAAATTATCCTCTTCTAAGCTTTCCTCATTCTTATCATTCTTATGACTTCGAGACTAAAGAAGCTGATTATAAATTGTTGGTCCGTTGTTGAACACATTCGTCAATATGGTTACAAAAGAAATTATGAAATCCTAGCTGTTTTAATGCCTGCTTTCCTCTTAAAATCCTAAAAGCCCTGTTCATAACTTTATAGCTTTTAAGTTTCTAGAATAAGCAGAGCTTAAAAAGGTTTCATAAGAAGCCTTTCCTACAGCTAACTAGCAAAAGCCTTGCTTTGCAATTATAGAGTTCATTTAAACAATTTTTTATTAGCTATTAAATTAACTAAATTCAAATTCTTCCTTAGCCAGATTTTTGTAGTTAAGTATTTCAAATTCAAACATTATCCATAGTGCTTGATAGTGCTCCTTTGTAATATATATAAGACAAGCATTCTATTACTATGTAGCTAACTATTATTCATAGCTGATTTAAGCTGTGATAGATAGTTAAATGCATATTAAATATAATATTACACCCTTTTGCTTGAACTATAATATACAAAAATCTAAACATAGAAGGTAAGGTAAGCAGCACTTAAAAGTTGCATTACTAGGGAAGTAATTGTCTATATACTTAATTTATAAGCATGATTAGCTTAGTCCTAGATGCTATTAGAGACATTAAATAATAACATTGAATATGAGTATATAGGATTATTAGATATAGCGCCAGATTATATTATCTATTAGTAGCTAAATCTAGTTCTATTTGGTATAAAATACCTTATTAACTAGCATATTACTAGTGCTATAATAATACATTATACAATATACTAATAATCTTCCTTAGATTTAAACTGAGAAACTTGCAAGTAAAAATAGCTTTTTAGCATAAGTTTAAAAACTGAAATGAAAGAGAGGAAGTTATAGGTACTTAGTGACTTATAAATAGTATATACTATTGTATTTACTAGGTAATAAGGAATCTATAAAGCTTTTAAAAATATTCCAGAACTGGCATTTAATATCTATCATAAGTTACAGTAAAAATGTATATAAACTGCATTTTTAAGACTAAAGCTTAAAGATTTCATAATAGAGATATTACAAAGCAGTTTAATATATTATGCATGTAGATAAATAGGTTTAAATCTGGGGATTCAAAATTTATTCTTCATGAGGACTTTTAAAGAAACAAGATTAAAGATTGATTAATTCTTCTGAACTGAACTAGAATGGTTAATAAGAGATACTTCATACATTTAATCTACTCAGTTCTATATCTCTGTTATATGCTTTACAAAATGATTCTCTATCCTTATTAACTCTAGTACTAGTAAGAGCAAACTAAGGAAGTTACAGTAATAAAAATAAGTATAGATGATTCATATAAAGCCTTAACTCTATATTAAAGCAAAGGAAGGAAATAAATTAAGTTGAATAGGTTTGCTTAAAGTCATTTTTAGTATAATTACAAGAAATAAAGTAAAGTAGAAATGAAGAAGAATGCATTAAATATTTGTTTGGCTAGAACTTAAATTAACAGGTCGAAATCTTCACTTAATAAGGTTATTAATGCTAATGAAATGAGGTAAAGTAAATAGATATATCAAATGATATAGATCGTAGATTCAGATCCGGTACTTAATCAATGGAAATAACAAGAGAGAAGATTCTCTATTTAGTATGAGGTCGATGAGGCTGATGAAGTTGATGATAAGGTAGAGACTAAAAGGAATCTGATAGTTATTAAATTCCTTTAGAGGTTCAGCTAAACGAAAGAAACTCTGATTAAAGTGAGAGATTTAGAATAACCTGCAAGTGGAAACTTAATGGAATTATCTTAAAGTAGAAAAACTAGAATGATGAGTTTTGAATAAGTTATTTATTCTGATTAGTCAGGAAACGAAAGTTTTTAGTCATCTAAAAGCTAAAAAATTATTTAGGACTTAAAGTAGTTATCTTAGTAAGTTCTGCTAGTAAAAAATAAGAAGAACTATAACTGTAGACCAGTCTTATGTAAGGAAATTAAATTCGATAAAAGTACTTCTCTGATACTAAAAAATAGAAAAAGAAACAAAACATCAATAGAGAGTTGCAAAGCTAGAAAATAAAGCAGTGCTTAATTCCTTAACGAGTAAATGATAATTGAATAAGGTTAAATACATGAGTAACAGATAAAGATGGATAGAGTAAAATTAAAAGTAGGAAAATGTGAAAATATAAAGCAATTTTATTGATTTCAAATATTATAGTATTTCAATATTCAACTTTATAATTTACATTAATCAACAAAGAATCTGAATTATGCTTTTATAGTGTACTTAAATGAGTATTAAGTATAAAGGATCAAGTATTTAAGACTATAAAATGCTAATTAAATAATAGAGCAAATTTATTCCATATCCTCTTTATATTTATACTCAAAAATTATAAGGAAACAAGTTAATCATTAAATTGGAATTAGTTGTACACTTAATTGAGTAAAATTAGATAAGCAGAACTTAAATTAATGCCTTTAATCTCAATCTCAATATCAATTAAAAATGACGGAAAAAACAAAACAATGGCTCTGCTTTATTAATCAATCTTAACAATTAAAACAATGAATTAGTTACATGCTAATGAGTTTCCTTTGAGTAAAGAATATTATAAATCATATAATAACTGGAAAAATCTATTAAGCAATAATATAAATATTGCATAACAAATAGTCTTAAATTATTATCTAAGTTTTAGTCCTAGTTATTTTATTTAGATTTGAATAAAATATTTGAAAGCTTCTTATTGAATAAGATAGAAAGTTACTACCTAATTAGTTTTTTACTATATTTATTTAATTGTTTTCTTTAAATTTATAATTACCTTTAATGCATGTCTAGTAATTTTTAGATGAAAAGTATATAAAATTATTTAGCAGATAGCAGCAAATTTTGAAAACTCATTATTTGAGTCTCTAATTTAAAAGGAGATAGGATATTATAAAATTTTAATTTCAAATTTAATGCTTAACAAAAAAATTTCATTCTGGATCTTCCTCATCTTTCCAGTGATGTTGGAATATATCACAAGAACTTCTTCTCTTTGCCTGTGCTGCTTCTATTGCTTTATCTTTCACATACCCATCTTTTTCGAGTAGCAATTTATATACTGTTTAGTATATTTCATTTATCAAAGTTCTTAATCTTGCCTCTTCAACTCGGACATCTTCAGCTCCAGAAGCTAGTAGTTTCATATTTTCTCTGGTAATCTCAATAGCAGCTATTTTATCCTTCATAGGTAGATCCGTTTTATCAGCTTCTTCCGCTATTCTCTTTGGAACTTGTTTCGATTATTTAATTAAGACTTACATTTGATTCATTACTTCAGACATAAGCTAGGAATTTTTTCTAGCTGTAGTTATATACTCTTTGAATATCTTATAACTCTTGCCAAGGTTTTTATCTATAGCGTCTATGTTTTCTTCATTAAGTAATAGATAAGGACAATCTTTGCCAAATGATAAATATATTAAATCAGTTTTTCCGTGAGTCTTTGTATAAAGTCCGAGGACTAAGGCCGTTACTGCGTCTTTAATACGCACTTCTTATTTAGCAGGAAAACCCAATGATTTGATTAAATTATTTCCAAGTGAGGATTATTCTTGTCTAGTTAAATTAAGCTTAGCAAGAAGCAAATCTACTTTTTTAAAAAAGGCATCTAAAGTAGGAACCTTTGTAGTACCTAAGTAAACTATATCTTTACCCTTGCCACCTTTATTTCCCATTTAATTATTTTATAAATTAGTTTTTATTTAATTTTACTGTTTATAAGCTTTTAATTAAAATCTAACTGGTTTTTTTTATGAGGTACTAGTGTTCAGCAATAAATGCTTTCCATTTGCTTAAATTTTTTGCCTTTCATTCATTTTCCTATTCTAGTGTCATAATTTCATACTTAATTACTTGAATCTATGACGTAAACAAAATATCCTCTATTTTAGGGCTAGTTTGGCTCTATATAGTCTCCATAGTATTTTTCACCATGAGGTTTAATTGATTTCTAATCGAACATGTAAGTTACATTCATCTACTTGTCAAATATTAAGATTTCTAGTTTGACTGTACAACAGGATGTAGTAGTAGGAGTTTATAGCCTTGGAGAGATGATTTATCATTTATTTCTTTCTGAATTATATTTCTGAACAATATCCAATTCTCTTTCTTTTATTTAACCTCCCATCAAGAAAATTTCTTCTTCTAGCGCAGATATTCCAAAAGAGTTAGCGGGACACTTTAAATCTTAAATGAAGCATTTTGCCTTTAAGCTCTTTAAATCAAAAATCTCAGATTTCTTCTATAAAGAACCTTAATCATTCTAACCTGAGATAGCAAAGATTTAATGTCTTAAACAAGCCATACCATGGTTAAAGTGATTTGCTAGTAATTTGTAAAACTAAGTTGTATTGTTTTCAATATAAACTACATTTCTTTTAGATTATTCTCCTCCTGAAGTAATTAAGATATTGTTATCAAGTTAAATAACTTTTGTACCTATTGGTAGGGGAAATAAACGTAATCATACTTGTGAACTAAGTTAACTCCTAGGCATTAATGTAACTTTTATCTTAGATCGATCCAAAATAAATTATAAAGTCACTTACTCATAGTTAAGGTTGCTAAGTATTTCAAATCTTATTATATTAAACGCTAGTTTAGATAGCAATTTGGAAGTTAATACACTTTTTATCCTTTTCTGATAAAGATATAAAATGGGAATACAGTAATATTGCTTAGTGCTTTTATTATTGATTGCTGATTTTTGCTTAATGTATCTTTCCATTTGCTTATATTTATTTTCACTCTTTTAAACTGTCTACATCTCTACTTACTCAATTTAAGACTGATTACTACCTTTGGATATAAATATCTCATTATTTCTACCTTTTTACACTAATCTATTTTTCTCATCATTTTATCCACAAATTTAGCCAGACTCTTTCACTCCTTATTTGCTTTTTTCTTCTTTACTCTCATTGTTTTTTCATTTAAACATAGTAAGTAAGTCAATTTGTCTTAAAGCAGGTTTCTTTTTTAGTTGCATAAAGTTTAAGAGATTGCAACAATATAATATAAATAAACTAATTATTTAAACTTACTAGAATTGCTAATTAACTTTGCTTATTTCACTATCTCTTTATCCTCTTAGCCAAATTAGATGCCTTTCTTATTAATTATCCTTACTTTTTATGAAACCTTTTATTTAGCTGAACGCTCCTTTTATATCCACTGTTCTTTGCTTATTTTATTTTCTCCTAGCTCTATCTTTCAAGCCTAAGTATATGCTTAGCTTAGATATCTATGCTATAAACTTAAAAGCATTAAGGGCAAAATAAGCATAATTAATAAAGATTTTCATAGAAAGTGAGAGATGAAGGTTTTAGGTTGAAATAGGTGCAAACTCTAATAAATTAAACCCTTTTATTTAAGAAATTTAATTACTTATTTCATTTCAATTTTCAAAGTTCAACAGTCTCAATCATAGTCAGGCTTACTAAACTAATTTGCCAAACTTATAAGGATATAACAGGGATAAGTGGAAGATTGGTATAATAGAGCAATGTAGATAGAGTAAATAAGAGAAAGAGGTAGTAGAAAAGGAGGTTATAGAAATGAATTTTCTAAGTTTAAATAAATGTTTTATTGGAAAACAAATTAAAATAGTAAAATACTTAAATGCAAGAAGACAATTAAAATATTCAGAAATTGAGCGGCCAAAGCCTGCTGGAATGGAAAGAAAAGCAATTAATTTAACTTGCTAGCTACCTTGCTTAGCTTACTTAGCAAATTCATGAGGTAAATTTTCTTAATCAATAGAAAAATGAGGCAATTGCGTAAGCAAGAGAATAAATTGACTAGCTACACATCCAAATATACAAGAAGCAGCAATAGGCCATATAGGAAATAAATGACAAAATCCTTATAATATAGAAAGTAAGAAAGTTAGAATAAGCTTGGAATAAAAAGAATAAAAAGTGGCATAAAAGAAGTAAGAGTGATAATAGAGTAACTGTTTGAACTTACTATTCTCCTTATCGATAATACATTTTTGTTTTTTTATTATTCCATGTCTTAACATACCCATCAATAAGCAGGAAACGCAAATTCTATTCACAGTGAGTATAAAGAAGCTATAACTTCTGGGTTAACTATTTAAAATAAAAGAATGAGAGTTTAGAGCTGACTTTCATTATAACTCTAAGTAATATCTAATCTTTATAAATATTATATAAGCTTAGTTGAAAAGGTATGATCTCGCTAAATTAATTCTTTGATAATATTTAAAAGTAAAGCATTTAAAATTAACTATCATAAAAAACAGTAAAGTTATACATCAAAATGGAATATAAAAGATGCTTTGATCGTAGTAATAAATATTGCAACAATGCTGAAATCTCTAAATAATATTTTCTATATTTATTCAAATAAAGCAGAAAATACAGGCATAATAGTAACTCTGATATAATAATTAAACTTTTGAATAAATACAGATAAATGAATAAACTTCTATTACTTAAATGAGTTAAATTTAGGAAGTTAAAGCATATTAAGTCTATTTATATTATAGTTATTATATATTATGTTATTACTATTTAACTGGGAAAATCTAATGAAATATAGTAGCTATATCAATATTTTTATATATTACTCATATTTTACTTATAGTCTATTATGTAGCTCGTATGTTGGTGATTTATAATTAGCTGTATTAAATTTGAATAATGATATTAAGCATATGAGCTTAGTTATTAAATATCTTAATACTAAATTGTTAAATAAATCAAGGAATTCATTAAGTAATAACTAAGACAAGCTAGTTGGACTTTATGCTAATGAATGCTATCTATTAAAATAAAGATAGATTATGGTTTCTACTAGTCAAAACTGCATTTTATTGAAATGATAGACAACTTAAAATGCATGCAACTTAAAGAGTACCCCATAATCTAAAGAGTAGTCTTAAATACTCGAACTAATTTAATATAACTACTGAGTAAGAAGCTAAATATGTTTCTTATTTACAAATTATCAAAATATGAATAGATCATCCTATTGATTACTTAGTTTTAATAGACTAAAATTATAGTAGAAAGTAATAGTTCATTATTATCTGATTTAGTAGTTATTAGTTGATAGAAAATAAAGAAATCAAATCTTAATAAGAATAGATTAGAATGTGATAGAAGTGTTTGAATTAATTAGCATATATTTAATAATATCATCTACTCTTCATATTTAATCAGTTCTGCTTTTCTTATATTCTTCTTTAATGCTTTGACAATAAAATTAATGTAGTATGATTGATTAAGAGATATATAAAAACAAACTGATATATGCTTTGTAAACCCTAAAATTATTAAGTTAATTTCCTAGCTAAATTCCTTAATTTATTGAATATATTAGCATTTATTTTAATGTAATAACTAAATATGCATTCAAAATGACCCTTAATATTAACTTTATTTATAATCTTATTAACTGACTTATAGCAGCATTAGGATTATCTGTTGTTATCAGTATAAAAAGGAGTAATAAACATTTACTTTATTTATGTAAAATAATCATTTCACTATTCAAGAGAGTCTTCAAGATAAGCCTCTTGATCCCATCCAGATAGTTCTTCGTTTTCTAAGTTTTTTGTATCTAAACGAGCTAATGAAGTTCTATGATATTGCTCTCCGATATAACTTCTAGCTGATCCTTTGATTTCTTCGTCTAAATCAAAAAACTCTTAACTCTGTCTACTATTATCGATTTATTTTTTAGACTATTAATCTTTACGATTTTTTAATTATTCAGTTTTTACTTTTTCTATAGGTTTTTCCTTAGATAACCTTAACTTCTCAATGGAATCTTACAAATCTAAGCTATTTTATAAATTTTAAGTGGTAATTAAATTATCAATTTGCAAATCTTCCTGTTTTCTTTCAGATTCCGTATTAGACTTGAATCTTATTGCTTTAAGAAACTGCTAATTATCTTCTAAGTTTCTAGTTGATTACTCCAAATCGTCTTCATCTTCTTCCTAAATAGCTTAAAGCTAGTTAACTTAATAGTTCTAAATAACTTTTATGTTACTAGCAGATTCTCTTTGATGCTCAATTATATCAAATTATATATGATCTAAAGTTTATATCTTATCTTATTCTTCGGTTGGGTTTTAATTTTCATTAAAAAGATATTACTAGCCTTTGTTTAATGAGAGCTATTGCTTTACATGCTCTAAAATATCCTACTATTTCTTATGATTTACTTCATAGCAATTCTCGCATCCTCATTTACTACTTATTTTTCCTCCTTAATATTTAAGCATGGGTTTTTAGCAAAAGTTACATGTAGTTTTTTAATCTTCTTCAAACAAGTATCAGCATCTTTCACTGCAAAATATTTTAGTATCTATTTTTGTGAAAGCAGTATCTATAAAAATTATGTTAAGACATTACCAGCATGATTTCTTTCCGTTTTCATATAAATTTCCTTCGCTTGAAATTTCAGTTGACATAGGAGTTTGCTCGATGGTTACTTTTTATTTTTCCTTAGTTTACTAAGCTTCCTTTTTTTTTTCTTGTTCCTATTTTTGGTTTAATTAAGGTTCTGGTTGTTCTTTAAAACTAACTTTTTTTCTTTCAGGCTTCATTAGTTCTTAGCTACTATTAAGATTTTAAAATTCTTTAAAGGCTTAGACATACTATGAGCTATTTATAGGTATATCTGTTCCACAACTCACGCCAGTAGAAGTTTTCTCAGTGGATATTTGTTATGAAGATTGTTGTACATGCTTATTATCTAATAAATCATTTTGAATGTCCTGTAAAATTTTCTTTTAAGCATTGGCTGAGGATGTATCTTTTTCTTAAATTATCTTAGTATCCTGAAAGCTTATTTTCTTCGTGGCACTTGGCTTTTAACTTTAAGTTTAAGGCTAATTTTCAGATATTTAAGGCTATTTAAGCTCTTTAATTTTTTTTAATATTTTAAGCCTATGTCCCATCGGGATTTAACTTCCTGCAGCGAAGCTAGTTAAAATTTAATCGTTAATATCCATTAGCAATTCCATCTCATCAAATCCATTTTCTATGAGAATGGAGCTATATTTTCCCATTCCTATACTTTCCATGAATTAGATGACTTCCAAAGATTTATCTTCACTTATAAGAACTTTATTAAGATTTTACTAAATAGTTTATTAGTCTTACTATATATTTTTATTCAATTCACTTAGTTTTATTTTCTGTGGTTAGACTTGCTACTCTACTACTTTACTCTTTTAATTACTTACTTATTATTCATTAGTCTTTATTTTCTATGTGCTGCTTTATTATTCAGCTGCTTTAATTTTTTAATTAGTGCTAGTTTGCTGCTCAGTTGTCTTAACCTTTTAAGTATTTATTTAGATATCAGATGTTTTAATATTCTATGAATTATTCTAAGATTCAGTCGTTTTAACTTATTTTTATTACTAAGAAGCTGGTTTATTTTATTTTTAATTACCTTTAGAATTAGGTCTGTGAGCTGCCATGACTTAATCCCCATAGCCTCTAATTTTATTTTAGTCATTAGCAGATCTCCATCTTATTCCATTGTTTTAAGGAGCTTATTCTTTCTGCTCACTAACAAACTTTTTTAATTCTTATAATTTTTTTTCCATTGCTAAAGCCTCTTCCTCAAGAATTTAAGTGGGACTCTTTCTATATAATTAAAATACTTTTTAAGATTAGATTTTTACATTTTTTTATAATTCTAAACTTATATTTTCAAACTAACTTCCTACTCCTTATCCTTTAGTTTCTATATATTACACACCTATTTCCTTCGCTTAGTTTGCTTATTTAAGTTACATAAATAAGTTTGCTCATTTTTGTGTAATCCATAAGATAGATGAAGCATTAAAAGATACTAAGCTAATCTTATATCCCTAATAGATTTATTAAGTACGTATAAAGGACTAGTAAATAAAGTTAATTGAAGAGTAATTTTTTAAATATTAGACTATAAAAGCAATAGCATCCTAGCTAAAAGGCATGCATCTTACCATTCTATCTATTTACTTTATTACTTTCCATACCTTAGCACTTTTCCTAGACTCTTGTTAAATCTATTTATCCGTTTATTAAGCTGTTTATAGATAGTCAGATGAGGATTAATTAACTCCTTTCTTATTATAAGGATTTATTATATTCATTTCTATTAGACTTATGCTAGCATTTGCTTTACTCCTATATATTTATTGCTTATCATCCTTTATTAGATTATTCTATTATAGAGTATAAAGAAGGATAAGTCAATTATAAACTAAAGGTAGCTTGCTAGCTAAGTATTTATCTACTGCTTTTCACTTTTTTTATTTATGGAAATGTAATCTTTAGAGATCAAAGTTTGAGGATAGAAATTAATCTAAAGCAATCAGTCTGTAAAAAGACTAAAGTTAGAATGAATGGAAATGACTTAGCAAGATTGAAGAAAGTTAGAGCTTTAGGAAAAATAGCTTGGTAAATAACGGATTCTAATAGTTAGAAGTAGATAGTTATATTTGCAAAAAGAAAGGAATGTTTGACTATAGATGCTTAAACTAAAAATATTAAAGAAGTAGGTAAGAAAATAAAAATTTATAAGTATTAGTTGAAAACATAATTAGGTGACTTGTAAAGATAACCTTCATATTTAAATTTTATTATTTCTTGTAAAAACTATGTATTAGACTGGACCTGTTCAACAACCTTTTCAAGATTTTAGGCCAAATTACTCTAATGTCGAGCTTTTCTTGTCTTGCAGAAATCTTAAAGATCTGGATACTTTTTCAAAAAGCGATCCAATAGTTAGAATGTCTATATAAAATGTCTAGAATGGATAGTGGAATGTTATAGGATAAACTGAGGTTATTAAAGATAACTTAAATCCTGATTTCACTAAGACTTTCATAGTTCCTTTTTAGTTTGAGATTTAGCAACCTTTATGTTTTGATGTGTTTGATTACGATAATCCAAGCTAAATGGATTTTATTGGAAGAGCCTTTACAAGTGTCGGAAATGTAATGGGAGCTAAAAATTGCACTTAAATCTTAAATTTAGATGATGGTAAGGGGAAAAAAGCAGCAGGCAAGTTAATTATAAGAGGAGAAGAAAGCACTTAAAATGGAAGAGGTAAAGATAACTGCTTTTTCTAGTTTAAAGGAATAAGTCTTGAAAATAAAGAGTTCTTTGGCAAGAGTGATCCATTTTTAATATTTTACAGAAAAAGAGAAGATAATACATGGATCAAAGTGCATGAAACTGAAGTTATTAAAGGAAATTTAAATCCTGTCTGGAAACCATTCAAAACTACTGTTTAATAGCTAACTAATGGCGACTTTTATAGACCAATTAAAATAGAGTGCTTTGATTGGGAAAAAGATGGAAAGCATGAGTTGATTGGATAATTTGAAACTAATGTTAATGATATGTTATAAAGGCCTACTTATGAACTAAAAAACCCTAAAAAAGTAAACCTTAAAAAATATAAAAATTCAGGAACTATATAAGTAATTCAAGCATAATGTATCCACGAGGCTTCATTTTTAGAATATATTGAAGGAGATTGCTAAATTTCTTTTATGGTTGCGATCGACTTTACAGCTTCTAATGGACTTCCCCATAACCCAACTTCATTACATTATATAAATCCAAGTTAACCAAATGAATACGAAAGAGCTATCATGTCAGTAGGAAGAATTTTAGAATAATATGACGTGGATAGACTATTTCCTGTTTGGGGTTTCGGAGCTAGCCAAGCATAAGGATTACCTGTCAGTCATTGTTTTCCTTTAACAGGTAATGCTCAATAACCTTTTGTTCTTGGAGTTCAAGGAATTTTGGATGTTTATCGAGCTAATCTAAACAGGTTATACTTTAATGGACCTACTTTGTTTCAGCACATTGTCTCATCTGCAATGTAAGTAGCTCAATAATAATGGCCCCCTGGAAAATAATTATATCATATTTTACTAATTCTAACTGATGGCGCCATTCACGATATGAGATAAACTAAATCTTTAATTGTAGACGCTTCTTATATGCCTTTATCTGTAATCATTGTTGGAGTTGGAAATGCAGATTTTTCGATGATGGAGGAGTTAGATAGCGACAATCAGTTACTCAAAGACGAAAGAGGACGTCAAGCAGCTAGAGATATAGTTTAGTTTGTTCCTTTTAGAAAATTCTAAGGAGATGGCTTAAGACTTGCATAAGAAGTATTAGCAGAAGTTCCAGCTTAGTTAACAGGATTTATGACTTAAAGAGGAATTTAGCCTATTCCAAAATAGTAAATAACCAACTAAAACATTTAAATTGCAGCTCCAGCTGTTTACTCTACTGCTCATCCTGAAACTTTCAATTTAACTAAACCTATGATGTCTGGAATAGGAAAACTTTTTGGAAATCAACTAATTGAATAAAAAGGCCAGTAAAATGCAGGATAATAAATAGTAGTCGAAATCCAGCAATAGTAGCCTTAATAGCCATAACCAGCTTCAGTTTATCCCTAAGCTCCTTAAATTTCTTAAACAGTTCCTTAGAATCCACAGTAGTAAATTCCATATTAGTAAAATTAACTCCAAAATTAATATGCTACTTATCCTTAAATGTAATAAGGATAGTAGTAGCAAGTAATGTATTAATCGGGAATGCCACCCATGCAAGGAATGTAATAAGGAATGGTTTAGCAGTATCCAATGCCTTAAGGATAGTAACTTCAAGGATAATAGTTTTAGATGCCAAATACATAGCAAATGTAAGATCCTAATCAAAAGCAATTCAATTCTCAACCATCTGCTCCTCCCAGTTGATTTTACTTTGATTTTACTTTGATTTCAATTTAATTTTATTTCTACTTATATTTGAATAATACCTTCCTTAAAAGAAAAAGAAATGCTCTTCATTACTTTACCAATTTAGCAAAGCATTATGCAAAATACTGTTTATTCTAAAGCTGTAATTAGTTTATAAATAAAGATTACTTACAAATCTCTTTTTTTGCTATATGAAATAAAAACCTTTTTATGCCTTTAAACTCATTTAAAATCTATTAAGTTAAGTAAAATATTTGAGTATTAATAAGACAAAAGGCTAAATGATTATTTGAAGATAATTAATCACATAATTAAGAGGAAAAGGAAGAGTAAAATAAATAAAATATAATCAAGCCTAATTAATCTCTTTCTTTAGCTAAAAAACTAGAGTATTGCCATTTTATTTCCTAGTAATAAAGCTAAACTATGAAATGCTACTATATAAAACTCTTAACTGCTATAAATATATAAAATTATAGAGAAGGTGAAAAACTTAGAATTTTAATTTCAGTTTTAGACTTCTTAAATAGAGAAAGAATTAATGTTCTTTTAAAAATTTAGAAAGAGATAATTATCACTTATTAAAATTTTAAGCAATAAATGAATTAAAATTTGATAAAAGTATCTAGAACCACAAATTTATTTTTAGAAGCTATAAGGTGTCTAAAAGAATAAATATCTCAATTATTTACTTAAAATATACCAATATTATCAGAAAGTACGCGAGATCATGTTAAAGTATTCTGGTTAACTATTTTCAAACAAAATGATTATTTATTTAAGAAAATATAATAAATAAAACAGCTAAAATATAGAAATAGTTTAGAGCAGATAATAAGTTATGTTTGATAATTTATAGTAAAGAACACTAAAAAATTATTTATTTTAAAGTTATTATGATAGCTTAAAGCATACTTAAGCAAATTAGTTTATCTATAACTCTATTTTAATTAAGGATGTTTATTTTAAAATTAAAGATATAAGTATACTTTTTATCTTCTAAGATATATCAAATTTTTAAGATATTGAAATGGTTAAAAATAAATAATCTAAAATTTTAATTTTAAAGCATTATAGAAGATCAAATATTCTAAGTTTTGAATTTAATTTTACTAATTAAATAAATAAATATTTTAAATATTGCTGTAATTTAATGCTTATTATGCTTTTATTAATTTAAATTATTTTCTTCATCTTAAAAATTTTATCTTTTATAAGACTGAACATTATGCTTATAAATAATAAATAGTTAATATTTAAGTAAATTATAGGCTTTAAAATAAAATATAGAATATTTATAAATAAATCAATTATGTTAAAGTCTCTAGTTTTTAAATTAAAAAATTAGCTATCGAAGAATAAAATTTTCAATTATTTTTCTATAAAATTTCATTATATTTTTTCGGCTAATTCATACCATCCATTTTTATAGAGGTTTGATTTTTCTATTATTTTGTTAATGGATGGTACCATTCCCCTTATATCTGAGATATGTTTTTTATC
This sequence comes from Loxodes magnus, assembly GCA_946699065.1. NCBI lineage: Eukaryota > Ciliophora > Karyorelictea > Loxodida > Loxodidae > Loxodes > Loxodes magnus. The sequence continues at coordinate 24,887 of CAMPDV010001086.1, forward strand.
CAATCTTTTCGTAGACTCTATTTCTATTTATAAAAATTTTATTAGTTCTTTTCAAATTATCCTTTTTTTATTAGGTTCATCGAAGTTAAAACAGCGATTTATTAGAAGCTAGGAAGAATTGCAATATCAACGTCATTTTATCTTATGCCTTTTTTCGCTACTGAAGAATGTGGTTTTTCTTCCTTTCAATCTTTTGAATATTTGATATCTTTAAATCTCAAATAAATCATTTATTTGAGCATTCATCATGTCAACTCAATTCAAAAATTGCCGGAATTATCTCAAATAGTTAGTTTAGGATTAATGCCATAACTGTTCTTAAATTAATACTTGTTTTGAGCAAGTTATTTACATAAATATGTCCTTTCTGAGATTAAGTTGTTCAATATAAGTCAATAATTCTCCTATCCTCCTTGAAAGATTGTAAATTGCCTCATCTGCTTGCAGAATACTTTTTTCATTTTATCATTTTATCATATTATTTAAATATTAATTTCCCTTTTCCATTACTTAAATGCTTTCTTAGCTTGCTTATAGTCTTCTGTCTTTATAGATGACAAAATCTCAGGATAATTTTGCTTTTTCTCTTCTAGCCTGTTTTATCTTCTAACCCACTTTGTTAACTTTTTGAGTTCTTATTTTTTTCCCATTTTCTTTATTTTTAATATCCCAAATTTTATTTTAATAAACTTTCTTAAATCAAAAATAGCTAAATTTTTTATTAGACCAAAGAATTTAATATTAACACAAAATAACTTTATACTGTCTACAAATTTTTATTTATTATTACTAAATCTTTTCATCTTAAATTAAGAGCTTGAAAAAATAAATTATCTATAAATAATAAACAAATAAACTTAATTATAGAGAGTGTAGCATTCTCATTGGTGCAAAGCTCTTTAAATTAATTTTATTTACTGCTAATAAACATTTCTCATTCGAAATTTTATCCAGTGGTTCACTTTCTTGGAAATCTTGTCTTCTAGCAAGAAATGGTTGGAGTGATGCTCCAAGAGACCTAATCTTCTGGCATCTTCATCAGTTATTACTCGATACCTCCAGTTCTTTCCTGATTGACTCCTGCCAAAATTCTTTATCAGTTCTTCGCTCCTAAAGTATTTCCTAGTACTTGACTTTAAATTAATCTATGTTAGAGTATTGCACTCCTTATTTAAAATAATATAAAAGAATAAGTAATGAAAATAAAAATTTAGAAATTATAAGAAAACACTGCTTATTAAAGCAGATATTGAAGTAAGACTTATTTTAATTTAAGGAAAAATTATACATTTATCTTTTATTTATTTTAATAAATATTATTTAAATATATTAAAAAAATATTAAATAGCTAAATAAGTAAAAAATTTATTATTTAATCAATAAAAGAATTCTTATACCCTTTACTATTTAAATTTAAATAGAAAAAAGAATCATAAAATTATCTAAAGTAGAAACGATTATTTAGATTGGAATTAAAAAATTAAATTTGCAATAAACTATTTAATTTAATTTAATTTAAAAATATTACTAAAGACACTTCGAAATTTAGAATCTAATTAAGTAGAAAAATAAATATCTTTAAGTAAAATATCAGATTATCAATCAAAAAAAGTAAAAATATGATCTGAGCAAGTTTAAAAAATAATGTAGCATTTCATTTTAAGTTTTTTATTTATTGCATAAAAATTATAAGTAGATCCAATAATAAATGAAACTTTAACAAGAATCAGAAAAACATAAAATTAACAAATTTTCATATACTATGTTGCCTTAAGTTAAACAGTAAAAAATAAAAAAATGAACATAAAAAGTTAATCTCAAAAATAAAATCTAAAAAAGTTATGAACTTTTAGAAAAATTAATAAAAAAGTAAAAATATAAGATCTAAAACATTTTAAAGTCAAGTCAAAAATTTAGATTTAAAGAATTGTTATCAATATAATTGAAAAGATGGTGGGAGCTGAGAATGACCTTCGTGATTAAGCTTTCTGGTTTTATGGCTAGGAACAAGTTCCTGTCGCTGAGAAAGTTCCTGGTCAGAGTCATTTTCTGAAGGGAACGCTGTCTTTGAGATTATCCGCTCTTGATAGGGGCTTGAAACCTGGCTGCTCATAGCGATGGAGCTTCCTAGCAGCTGTGCCTGGAGCACAACAGGATATCTCCATTATTCCATAAAAAGAGAGCGTCGGATTGTGCAATCGGAAAGGAGTTTCTGGTCCAAAAACTTTTTTAGTTGAAATAATTAATAAAAAAGAATTTTCATCATCAACTATTTTTGTTTATTTATCTGAAATTTATATTTTTAATATATTAAATTTTAATTTTGATATAAAATAATTAATATTTCATTAAAAGATATTTATTTAGATTTATTTTGATTTTTTTATAATTCTTTTTATTAAATAAAATATTAAGTTTTTTATCTTTATTTTAGAAGCATACATTTTTAAATTAAAAGCTATTAGGTTTGCTTAAAAACTATTAGTCTATTATAAAATAACCAATAATTTTAGTCCAATATTCACTTACAATATATCCTTTTGTTTGAAAATTTTTACTTTTAAATCTTTGGCCAGAACTATGTCAGATCTCCCAAAATATTTTATTTTGCTTATTCTTATATTAATCCTATAACAAATTATCAATTTTTATCCCAAATTCAAAATAAATTTCTTCATAAGTATTTCTTTTAGCTCTTTATGTACAAATTCCATTGAAATCACTCAGTTGATCATTTAGATTTAATATTGTTGAATCTATTATTAAAAAACTTGTCTCTTATTTTTAGTGTTTCTTCTTTTTTGAACTTTTAGTATTACTTAATGGCTTCTTTTTTCACTCTAATAATTTATTTATTATAAAAAGAAAAAAATGGATTAATCTCTTCGACTGTCAAAAAATTAACTTAGAAACCTAAAGAGAAAAGCGGCAAAAGAAATTTAGAAAAAATAATAGCAATAGGAGGAGTCAAGCTCTTCTTCAGAAGGCAAAGTTATAGTAGGATAAATAGAGATAAGTTAACCTAAAAACAAAACTAATCAAAAACTTTAAATTTAATTAGACCAAATGTAAAAAGTAATCTCAAATTATGAAGAAACAACTTACAACTTAGGCGAAAAAATACGGGAACTAATGAGTAACATAGAAGATTAGAACAACGAATTATTAATACTTAGAAGATAACTTATTTGTAGCAAATTAATAACGGAAGAATAACTCTGAACTTAATCATAATAAAATTTTAAATATGACACAAAAATGGAAATAGAAAAAATACCAATAGAATTAAAAACAGAATTGAATCCAGAAAAAGAAATGATTGCTACAAGTTTCATTAAAAGATTAGAAAATATAGAAAATAAATTATCATAAAAAAGAACGAAATAAAGACAATAATACAAATTTTGTTGATGTTGCAAATCAAATCAACATATTTTAAAAAACTGTTGATAATAAAAGAAAACAAACGAATAAGAGCAGAAAAGAACATGGAGACAACTCAATAAACTATGAATAACTAAGACAGGGATCTAAAAATAAAAGCTTTTTGCAAGACCACTTGAACGGTTACAGTGGTAACCTTCCACTTAATAAAAAGGTCGTGGATCACACCCACGTTAAAAAAACTGTCCGCAGAAACTGGTTGCAATTCCAGAGAATGCAAAACTCTACTAACTTTAAGTATATTATTATTATTATTATTAATTTATTATATATCGTTATCTTATTCTTGAAACTTTGTTTAATAACTTTCTATCGAATTATAGCAGGTTATGTGTACGTATGTATACATTTCCATCCGCAACATGAATTTCAATGGCATTTTATTGTTGAACCAATTGCCAATCTAATTCAACGATAGTTCTTATTAGACTGAAAATATTTTTTATTGCTTGCTTTGTTTTTCCATTCCTATAATTTACTCTTTAATTCAGTCTCAAAGAGAATCGTTTTCGTAAATATTAATATGCTCTACTCCTTTGGAATTATTTCAGCATCACTTGTAGATCTATATTAGTGCTGGCTGCATATTTTTTGAGAAAACTTTGTAAAAGATTATTGGAGAGATTGCTCTATATTTCTAATTTTCTTCTCTGCTACTTGCAGACCTCAAGAAGATTGATACAATTAAGGCCTTTATGTTTGTAAGAGAATATGCTTCTGGTTTTAGAGGAGGTTATTTAAAAACTAGTCTTAAAACATTTTAGCTCTTTTTAAAAAATGAATACTTAGTTTAAGATTTTTTCACCATTTTTTGAGATATTATATTATATTTCTTCATTTTATTTTTCTTTAATTTTAGAGATTTTTATAGAAAATCTAAAATCACATTTCGCAATTAATTTTATTTAAATTTAGGAAAGTGTTTTTCTTGTGTTTTAGCGTTTATTATTATTATTTTAAACTCATCACTAATTTTTGAAGTTTAAAGTTTATTCGCTGTAGAGTTTATAAATTTCTTTATGTCTTTTATTAAGCTTTTTTTTATTTTTTGTTAATTTTTGTTTTAAAGTTAAACTAAATAAATTTTTAAATTAGGTAGTTATGTACATACTATGATTTTTTAAACTAGTATACCGATTTAATACTTTTTTTTCCTTTTTACAATTTTTTTTTATTCAAAACCTCCATTTAATGAAGTTTTTTTGGATTTTAGAAAAATGGATTTGGTCAACTGCTCGAGTTGCTAAAAATCCTTTGACTCCGTAAAAAGAGTTCCTAAATCTCTTTCTTGTGGTTGCGTTTTATGCTCGAAGTGTATTTCAGTTTGCCTTAAGCTTGCCAAGCAAGTAGTTTGCTCTGGCCATGATTAGATCTTTTAAGGTCAGTTGAGTGATTTAAAAGACATGATTGCTACTGAAAATTTGGAGAAATATTTGCAAGATTTTTAAGAATAAGCAAAATTATAAGAAAATCTTTAAAAGTTTTCTAGTTTATTCACTGAGCATCAGTTATAGTACAATATTTTCGAAAAAGCAAATTTAGAAACTTAGAACTTTTTCAAAAATGTGTTTTAGCAAATCTGCCAACAAGCAACACAACAGCTGAGTGCAAATCTTTAAAGCTAAGTATCGCAAACGGGCGATTTAGTATCAAGTTTGAGAGAAACAGTATGGCAATTTGAAGCGTTACAGTAAAACAGACCTGGAAATAGTGAATAACTGAATGAAAAGATATAAGATTTCAGTCGAGTTCTATAGCAATTTTAACAAATCAATTAAAAAATTAAAAATTATTATTAGTCAAGTCCAGAGGCTGTTGACTTAAGTCGCTTCTTTAAAAAGTTACACGAAAACTGCTTTTAGGCTTTTAATTTCATCTAGTCGCAAATTTAAGGATAGAACTTAGAATAAGTAAACGTAACGGATTTAATAACTGAATTCTTATTACAGAAAGCTAAGGAAGAAAGAAATTCAATAAATAGCGAGAACATCGCTAAATTTGTCCGTCATTTTTTGGATGAAGAAACATCTGAAGAAAGAATTAAAGAAAATCCTTTAAACAATACAAACTTATGCAAAAGCACCGATGTTTTATAACAATTCATTTAGTTTAAAGAAGAAAAACTCCAATAAAAGTTGATTGACGTAATAATGTTATCCAAAACATGTTAAGAAATAGAATAAGCAGCAGCAAATGCAATATCAATTTTAAACTTTATGAATTTTGATTTCAATCAAAGAAACTTCGATGAAATTAAAGTAAAAGGTGCCAACTTAACTACAGCATCTTTTATAAACTGTAGTTTGAAAAATGCTCAATTTTAAGACGTATGTTTAAAAAATGCTAGTTTCACGAATTGTAATTTTGACGAAACAAATTTATCTAATATAAACTTAGGAACTTCTGACACTTTGTAAGGACATTCAGATTATATATGGTCTGTTGCTATCTCAAATGATAATTAGTGGATTGTGACAGGAAGTCATTCAGAAATTAAAGTATGAAGTTTAACATCTGGACAGTTATAGAATACTTTATTGGGACATTCTGGTTGGGTATTATCATTAGCTATCACAAGTGACAATTCATAAATAGTTTCGTGTGGTGCTGACAAAACGATAAAATTATGGGACTTGAAGAGTGGTTATTTAAAAAATACTTTTGAGAGCCATACAGAATGGGTTTACTCAGTTACTGTCTCAAATGACAACAAGTGAATCGTATCAGGTAGCGCAGACAAAACAATCAAAGTTTGGGATCTAGTGAATGGTTCATTAGAGGCAACTCTAGAAGGCCATACTTAATGTGTAAATTCAGTCACCTTATCAAGTGACAATACGTTTATAGTTTCAGGAGGTGACGATAACAATATTATAATATGGAAGTTTAAAGAATGGTAAATTGTCCGCACTTTGGTCGGACACACAGAATGAATAGGTTCAGTGAAAGTGAGTAAGGATGATGAATGAATAATATCAGGTAGTAATGACAAAACTATAAAAATTTGGAATTTGCAAACTGGAGAGCAAGTAAGAACACTAGAAGGACACACAGACTGCGTAAGAAGCGTGACAATAAGTAGTGACAAAAAATGGATTATATCTAGCAGTTACGACGAAACTGTCAGAATTTGGGAATCAGAAACAGGATAATGCAAAAGTACTTTAACAGGTAGTGAAGGAAAAGTTTATTCAGTAGCAGTAAATAATGAAAATAAATGGATCGTTTCAGGAGGATGTGATAAAATCGTGAGAAAATGGTTTATATAAAGATTTTTAGTAGCAAATCTCTAAAATCAATCTTGCTAGGTAAGAAATATTAAAAATAATTTAGGAACTAAGTTAAAACTAGCTACAAGAGAAATATGGACTATTTATATAAAATTGCAGCTTTAACAATATAGTGGCTAATGAGCAAGACAAAAATTTACTTGCAATCAAGTGATATTAAAGTTAAACTCTTATTAAAAATTAAAACTTATTATTAAATCAAAGATATAATCTAATCTTTAAACTTTTATCTAAAAGATTAAAATTTATAAAGATTTTAGATTTATTTTAAAAATATAAGAAAATTGAAATTATTGAAGTTGAATAATAAAATAAAGATAGTAAAAATGTGAAAGAAAGCATTTAACTATATGAATATTTAGCATTATTAGTTTAAAGAATAATGATATAACTATAATTTCATTCAAAAAGTCATAAAATCGATTTTTATCTTTAATGACATAAAGCAATTTTAATCCTTAAAATTCTAAAAATGAAAAAAAATCAATCTTTATAGAAAAAGATTATCTTCGATAAATAAATACAAAAAAACAAAATTTTAGTTAAAGCTAAATGTTTTTAAGCATTTAATGTCATGATAGAATAATGAAATAAAGTCTTCAATCACTAAAGATTTCTTTTTTTTAATGTTGCTATAGATACTTTTTAATAAAAGAAAAACTTTTAGCATACTCAAAATAAGATCAGTAGTTTATTATTTTATTTTAAACTTTCTTTTTCAAAGAAAAAATTTTTTTTTTCTTAAATACTTTTGTTTAAGAACTTTTTATTTAAAACACTTAAAGATTTTTCGAATTTTTTGAATTTTTGTTTTAAAGGTTTTTTTCTTTGATTTAAAAATTTATTTTTATGAAAAAGTTTCTAAGATTTATATATATTATTCATATTTTCATGCAATGTCATTGCTTAAAAATTAGTTGTTTGCTTTGATTTAACTTTTGTCTTTCTCGAAAAAAATCTAGTTTTAACTCACTAAAAGATTTTAAAATAATCTATAGATCGTTCAATTAATAAAATGGTAAAAGGATTTAATTTTAAATATTAAACATTGTGTAATTGTACAGAAATTCTTTTCTTTAACACAAAAACTTATTAAAAAAGTTAGTAAATCCTATATTTTTAAAAAGTATAATAATTCTAATAATCTACAATTAATTTAAAAAGATACAAAAAGAAAAAATAAAATAGAGCTTTAATTTATAAAACACTATAATTCTTTTAAAAATGTTTGCAATTTAATAAAGATACATGATATTGTAATGTCTGTTTTATAAATACGATTTATCGCGTTGATTTCATATGCTTCAATAAATAGAAAAATAAACTCTTTTTGATAAAAGCCGGAAAGATATATATACTCTCAAGTTGAAATATTTTAATAATAAAATTTTAAAAATCATAAAGAGAAGAAATAACTTGAAATCATATTTTGAGACTTTTTTTTTCAATCTTTTTGAATTCCTTAGAAAAAAATTAAAAACAAAATACATCCTTCAAAAGCTAAAAAATTATATTCAATCCAATAAAAAAACTACTTTAACTTTTTAGATAACTTTTATTAAACAATCAAGATATAATCTTTTAGATAAAAGTTTAAAGATTAGATTATATCTTTGATTTAATAATAAGTTTTAATTTTTAATAAGAGTTTAACTTTAATATCACTTGATTGCAAGTAAATTTTTGTCTTGCTCATTAGCCACTATATTGTTAAAGCTGCAATTTTATATAAATAGTCCATATTTCTCTTGTAGCTAGTTTTAACTTAGTTCCTAAATTATTTTTAATATTTCTTACCTAGCAAGATTGATTTTAGAGATTTGCTACTAAAAATCTTTATATAAACCATTTTCTCACGATTTTATCACATCCTCCTGAAACGATCCATTTATTTTCATTATTTACTGCTACTGAATAAACTTTTCCTTCACTACCTGTTAAAGTACTTTTGCATTATCCTGTTTCTGATTCCCAAATTCTGACAGTTTCGTCGTAACTGCTAGATATAATCCATTTTTTGTCACTACTTATTGTCACGCTTCTTACGCAGTCTGTGTGTCCTTCTAGTGTTCTTACTTGCTCTCCAGTTTGCAAATTCCAAATTTTTATAGTTTTGTCATTACTACCTGATATTATTCATTCATCATCCTTACTCACTTTCACTGAACCTATTCATTCTGTGTGTCCGACCAAAGTGCGGACAATTTACCATTCTTTAAACTTCCATATTATAATATTGTTATCGTCACCTCCTGAAACTATAAACGTATTGTCACTTGATAAGGTGACTGAATTTACACATTAAGTATGGCCTTCTAGAGTTGCCTCTAATGAACCATTCACTAGATCCCAAACTTTGATTGTTTTGTCTGCGCTACCTGATACGATTCACTTGTTGTCATTTGAGACAGTAACTGAGTAAACCCATTCTGTATGGCTCTCAAAAGTATTTTTTAAATAACCACTCTTCAAGTCCCATAATTTTATCGTTTTGTCAGCACCACACGAAACTATTTATGAATTGTCACTTGTGATAGCTAATGATAATACCCAACCAGAATGTCCCAATAAAGTATTCTATAACTGTCCAGATGTTAAACTTCATACTTTAATTTCTGAATGACTTCCTGTCACAATCCACTAATTATCATTTGAGATAGCAACAGACCATATATAATCTGAATGTCCTTACAAAGTGTCAGAAGTTCCTAAGTTTATATTAGATAAATTTGTTTCGTCAAAATTACAATTCGTGAAACTAGCATTTTTTAAACATACGTCTTAAAATTGAGCATTTTTCAAACTACAGTTTATAAAAGATGCTGTAGTTAAGTTGGCACCTTTTACTTTAATTTCATCGAAGTTTCTTTGATTGAAATCAAAATTCATAAAGTTTAAAATTGATATTGCATTTGCTGCTGCTTATTCTATTTCTTAACATGTTTTGGATAACATTATTACGTCAATCAACTTTTATTGGAGTTTTTCTTCTTTAAACTAAATGAATTGTTATAAAACATCGGTGCTTTTGCATAAGTTTGTATTGTTTAAAGGATTTTCTTTAATTCTTTCTTCAGATGTTTCTTCATCCAAAAAATGACGGACAAATTTAGCGATGTTCTCGCTATTTATTGAATTTCTTTCTTCCTTAGCTTTCTGTAATAAGAATTCAGTTATTAAATCCGTTACGTTTACTTATTCTAAGTTCTATCCTTAAATTTGCGACTAGATGAAATTAAAAGCCTAAAAGCAGTTTTCGTGTAACTTTTTAAAGAAGCGACTTAAGTCAACAGCCTCTGGACTTGACTAATAATAATTTTTAATTTTTTAATTGATTTGTTAAAATTGCTATAGAACTCGACTGAAATCTTATATCTTTTCATTCAGTTATTCACTATTTCCAGGTCTGTTTTACTGTAACGCTTCAAATTGCCATACTGTTTCTCTCAAACTTGATACTAAATCGCCCGTTTGCGATACTTAGCTTTAAAGATTTGCACTCAGCTGTTGTGTTGCTTGTTGGCAGATTTGCTAAAACACATTTTTGAAAAAGTTCTAAGTTTCTAAATTTGCTTTTTCGAAAATATTGTACTATAACTGATGCTCAGTGAATAAACTAGAAAACTTTTAAAGATTTTCTTATAATTTTGCTTATTCTTAAAAATCTTGCAAATATTTCTCCAAATTTTCAGTAGCAATCATGTCTTTTAAATCACTCAACTGACCTTAAAAGATCTAATCATGGCCAGAGCAAACTACTTGCTTAGCAAGCTTAAGGCAAACTGAAATACACTTCGAGCATAAAACGCAACCACAAGAAAGAGATTTAGGAACTCTTTTTACGGAGTCAAAAGATTTTTAGCAACTCGAGCAGTTGACCAAATCCATTTTTCTAAAATCCAAAAAAACTTCATTAAATGGAGGCTTTGAATAAAAAAAAAATTGTAAAAAGGAAAAAAAAGTATTAAATCGGTATACTAGTTTAAAAAATCATAGTATGTGCATAACTACCTAATTTAAAAATTTATAAGTAGTTTAACTTTAAAACGAAAATTAACAAAAAATAAAAAAAAGCTTAATAAAAGACATAAAGAAATTTATAAACTCTACAGCGAAAAAACTTTAAACTTCAAAAATTAGTGATGAGTTTAAAATAATAATAATAAACGCTAAAACACAAGAAAAACGCTTTCCTAAATTTAAATAAAATTAATTGCGAAATGTGACTTTAGATTTTCTATAAAAAGTTCTAAAATTAAAGAAAAATAAAATGAAGAAATATAATATAAAATCTCAAAAAATGGTGAAAAAATCTTAAACTAAGTATTCATTTTTTAAAAAGAGCTAAAATGTTTTAAGACTAGTTTTTAAATAACCTCCTCTAAAACCAGAAGCATATTCTCTTACAAACATAAAGGCCTTAATTGTATCAATCTTCTTGAGGTCTGCAAGTAGCACAGAAGAAAATTAGAAATTAAGAGCCATATCTCCAATAATCTTTTACAAAGTTTTCTCAAAAATATTCAGCCAGCACTAATATAGATCTACAAGTGATACTGAAATAATTCCAAAGGAGTAGAGCATATTAATATTTACGAAAACGATTTTCTTTGAGACTGAATTAAAGAGTAAATTATAGGAATGGAAAAACAAATCAAGCAATAAAAAATATTTTCAGTCTAATAAGAACTATCGTTGAATTAGATTGGCAATTGGTTCAACAATAAAATGCCATTGAAATTCATGTTGCGGATGGAAATGTATACATACGTACACATAACCTGCTATAATTCGATAGAAAGTTATTAAACAAAGTTTCAAGAATAAGATAACGATATATGATAAATAAATTATTAGAGTGAAAAAAGAAGCCATTAAGTAATACTAAAAGTTAAAAAAAGAAGAAACACTAAAAATAAGAGACAAATTTTTAATAATAGATTCAACAATATTAAATCTAAATGATCAACTGAGCGATTTCAATGGAATTTGTACATAAAGGGCTAAAAGAAATACTTATGAAGAAATTTATTTTGAATTTGGATAAAAATTGATAATTTGTTATTCGATTAATATAAGAATAAGCAAAATAAAATATTTTGGGAGATCTGACATGATTCTGGCCAAAGATTTAAAAGTAATAGTTTTCAAACAAAAGGATATATAATAAGTGAATATTGGACTCAAATTATTGGTTATTTTATAATAGACTAATAGTTTTTAAGCAAACCTAATAGCTTTTAATTTAAAAATGTATGCTTCTAAAATAAAGAAAAAAAGCTTAATATTTTATTTAATAAAAAAAATTATAAAAAAATCAAAATAAATCTAAATAAATATCTTTTAATGAAATTTTAATTATTTTATATCAAAATTAAAATTTATCATATTAAAAATATAAATTTCAGATAAATAAACAAAAATAGTTATTGATTAAAATTCTTTTTTATTAATTATTTCAACTAAAAAAGTTTTTGGACCAGAAACTCCTTTCCGATTGCACAACCCGACGCTCTCTTTTTATGGAATAATGGAGATATCCTACTGTGTTCCAGGCACAGCTGCTAGGAAGCTCCATCGCTATGAGCAGCCAGGTTTCAAGCCCCTACCAATAGCGGATAATCTCAAAGACAGCGTTCCCTTCAGAAAATGACTCTGACCAGGAACTTTCTCAGCGACAGGAACTTGTTCCTAGCCATCAATCCAGAAAGTTTAATCACGAAGATCATTCTCAGCTTCCACCATCTTTTCAATTATATTGATAACAATTCTTTAAATCTAAATTTTTGACTTGACTTTAAAATGTTTTAGATCTTATATTTTTTCTTTCACTTTATTTGATTTATATTTTTACTTTTTTATTAATTTTTCTAAAAGTTCATAACTTTTTTAGATTTTATTTTTGAGATTAACTTTTTATGTTCATTTTTTTATTTTTTACTGTTTAACTTAAGGCAACATAGTATATGAAAATTGGTTCATTTTATGTTTTTCTGATTCTTGTTAAAGTTTCATTTATTATTGGATCTACTTATAATTTTTATGCAATAAATAAAAAACTTAAAATGAAATGCTACATTATTTTTTAAACTTGCTCAGATCATATTTTTACTTTTTTTGATTTATATCTGATATTTTACTTAAAGATATTTATTTTCCTACTTAATTAGATTCTAAACTTTGAAGTGTCTTTAGTAATATTTTCAAATTACATTAAATTAAATAGTTTATTGCAAATTTAATTTTTTAATTCCAATCTAAATAATCGTTTCTACTTGAGATAATTTTATGATTCTTTTTTCTATTTAAATTTAAATAGTAAAGTGTATAAATATTCTTTTATTGATTAAATAATAAATTTTTTACTTATTTAGCTATTTAATGTTTTTTTAATATATTTAAATAATATTTATTAAAATAAATAAAAGATAAATGTATAATTTTTCCTTAAATTAAAATAAGTCTTACTTCAATATCTGCTTTAATAAGCAGTGTTTTCTTATAATTTCTAAATTTTTATTTTCATTATTTATTCTTTTATATTATTTTAAATAAGGAGTGCAATACTCTAACATAGATTAATTTAAAGTCAAGTACTAGGAAATACTTTAGGAGCGAAGAACTGATTAAGAATTTTGGCAGGAGTCAATCAGGAAAGAACTGGAGGCATCGAGTAATAACCGATGAAGATGCCAGAAGATTAGGCCTCTTGGAGCATCACTCCAACCATTTCTTGCTAGAAGACAGGATTTCCAAGAAAGTGAACCACTGGATAAAATTTCGAATGAGAAATGTTTATTAGCAGTAAATAAAATTAATTTAAAGAGCTTTGCACCAATGAGAATGCTACACTCTCTATAATTAAGTTTATTTGTTTATTATTTATAGATTATTTATTTTTTCAAGCTCTTAATTTAAGATGAAAAGATTTAGTAATAATAAATAAAAATTTGTAGACAGTATAAAGTTATTTTGTGTTAATATTAAATTCTTTGGTCTAATTAAAAATTTAGCTATTTTTGATTTAAGATAGTTTATTAAAATAAAATTTGGGATATTAAAAATTAAGAAAATGAGAAAAAAATAAGAACTCAAAAAGTTAACAAAGAAAGTTAGAAGATAAAACAGGTTAGAAGAGAAAAAGCAAAATTATCCTGAGATTTTGTCATCTTATAAAGACAGAAGACTATAAGCAAGCTAAGAAAGCATTTAAGTAATGGAAAAGGGAAATTAATATTTAAATAATATGATAAAATGATAAAAGTATTCTGCAAGCAGATGAGGCAATTTACAATCTTTCAAGGAGGATAGGAGAATTATTGATTTATATTGAACAACTTAATCTCAGAAAGGACATATTTATGAAAATAACTTGCTCAAAACAAGTATTAATTTAAGAACAGTTATGGCATTAATCCTAAACTAACTATTTGAGATAATTCCGGCAATTTTTGAATTGAGTTGATATGATGAATGCTCAAATAAATGATTTATTTGAGAAATAAGATTGATATGACAAACATTAACCATTTGGAAATCCAGAATTAAAAAACTTCCTACACAAACTCAAATAGAAATATTATCTAAGTCATTAAAAGAGTTTATGTTCAAAAATAGATACCTCACTGATAAAGTAGGAATATTGAAAAAAATTAATAACGTATTTGCTTGAGAAACAATATGAATCATCATAAGAAATAGAAAACAAACTGGAACAAAGAATTCTTTAAATTTAATAATAAATTCAGGTAACGCTATTTTCGTTTTAACAGAATTAATCAGATCCTATGGAAATAGAAAATGAAGCCTCAAATTAAAATAACTAGTAAATTTAAATTGAATAAATGTTACAGGAATTATAGTTTAAAAGAAGAATAAAATGTTATGTGTGCAATAAATAACACCAATGAAAATAATGTTACTAACTTAGTGAAATTTAAAGAAAGAATAAATAAGATATTTTAAAAAAACTATTTAGGATATATCCAACATAAAGCGGAAAAATCTATAGAAAAAAATTCTTTAATTCAAATCTTAATCCTTGGAGAAATAATTAAGAACGTTACATGGAAGACTATAACTATTCAGAATATCAAAGGATGGTGCACTAATGAATTGCTATACCGCCTAACTAAGCCTAGTAGGAATTCATAACAAACTAATGGAGTCAAGCTGATAGAATAGGTCAGATGGCTGACTACTAAGGCTTAATTTTTAAATTTAAATTAGACGCTCTTTTTTCCTGGGAAATAAATATATAAAGTATTTATAAAATGCTAATATCAAATATTTGATTTATATAACAAGACCTAGAAGCAAGTAGTAAAATGGCAAATTAGCGTCATTAAGTATATTTTTATAATACTTATGATATGAAGTGTCTTTGCACGCTTCTTATTGGTATTCCTTTATTAACTGTTGCGTTTTTATTTGTTTACTAATTAATATTACTTTTAATTTCCTACTTGCTTGCTTATTGTTAGCATACTTTTTCAGTTTTAAATTTATTTTATATTTACCTGCCACAAGAGTCGCCAGCCTTTAGCTCCAAGCAAGTTTATAGCCTACAAGCAATTTTCAAATATAATAAAAGTAACTTTTAAAACCCCTTTTACTGTATTAAGTAGCCAAATAAATTATGCTTTGCATGAAACTTATAAATTAACGCTAAAAAATAGTTTGGCTTGGGAAAATTTAATGAGATTTCTAAGTCTTGAATATCCTATAAAGTGTATTTGTAATTTATATAGATCACCTTTAAGTATATCTTTGATCTTTAAACAATGCCTCATAGTTATTCTCTCTAATGAAAGCTCTCTTCTTGCTGAGTTATTTAGTCATTCTAAGTAATATGGTATCTTTTTCGCTTATGTTCTTCTTATTTGAATAGCTATTTTATAATTAATACTCTTTTTAGACTTTTAATAAATCCAGTACTAATAGCTTGAATAATAGAAGAATATTTATTTTTTAGTTCGGATATTAGACATACAGCAATTAAGTTCTAATTCATACTAGCTATACAGGATTTAGATTAATTACCTTGTAAGGTAAAGGAAAAATTACTCAATTAAGTTCAGAGCTGTTAATGTAAAACGTATAGTGATAGAGTAAGATAAGACACTAAAGATTTTTAGGCTTATAAAGATAGATTTTTCCTAAACCTTCTAAAGATATAAGAATGCAGAAAATATTTTAAACTGAGAGCAAGGCTTTTGAAGATTAAATTAAGGCGAATAATAAAAATTTCTCAAGGGCAAATTGTAATTTAAAAACATAGCAGACTATCATAGTCCAAGATAGAGCTAAGCATTGAAAAATTATATCAAAAAACTTAAAAAATTCCTCGTTTAATTGCAAAAAAGAGTAAATTCTCTTGATAAAAAGAACCCATTTATCCTTTGAAATTAGTTGCTTTACATCTAAATTATAAAATATCAACCCTTTCTAATTAGCTATTGATCAAACTAATAAATCAAAAGCTTAAGCTATTTCAGATATTTACGATTTCTAGAAGTAAACTATTTAATCATAGATAAGCAGGATAAATATAGCATGATAATTACTATAGTCAGTATCTTTAACAAATTTGAAGATAAAAATTCATGTAATGGCTTAGATTGGAAAGGGAACTGTTTTTCTATTTGTTAATATATTAAAAATACCAGTTCATGCTAATGAACTAATTTATTAATTGAAGCTAGTTGAAAGTTTTAAAGGAAGAATATAGTTAGAAAATAAATTAATAGGATATAAGAATTTAAATTGCTTAATTTTTATATAGAGATAGCTAAAGCTTATTACTAGAAAAGCTTAATTCTAAATTAGATATTTATTTATCAAATCTAATTAATTATAGAATCAATCTGCTATTTGAAAACGTAGGTTTAAGCCACAAAGATAATTTTGAAACAAAAAATGCTTAGCAAGAGGAAACTTAATACCTTTATTTATAGTAATTACATTTTTCTTACCTTAAATATTCTAAATTAGTGATAAGATTTAATCAAATCAGTATGGTTCAATATCTTACCATTGATTAGTTTAGCTATTCATAGCGAGATCTTAACTTAGTTGAATTTTATATGGAGCTTTGGAATATCCAATCTTTGAATCCTTTAAAATGCTGAAAGCTGATAATTTTTTAAATAACCTCAAGTTAATATTTACTCTCTACTTGAAAGTAATTCCTTAAGTTTGAGTTTTTCTATTGAAATCTAAATTTTTTTGCTGTAGAACAAGAATTTCTCGTAAAAATTAAATTTCGATATAATTAATTCTTTACAAAACTTTACCTTTAGATTTAAATAACAAATTACATTTTACAAAAGTAGCTACCAAATACAGAATAGCTACTTAAAAAGCTACTGCAATACTTTCTAAGTATTGATTAATATCCCCTCTCAACTTCAAAACTCTTTGTAGAACTTTTGCTTTGTATAAAGCTGAATATGGAAGTGATATTACTTCGTGAGCTACTATTTCTGGAATTAAAGGAATAAAAAAAGGATAACAAAATAGCAAAGAATTACCTCAAGATAGGTATTTAGATCTTTAGAATCCACATTCAATGAGTCGTGTTTTATTTATTTAAACTGGCTTTCTTTTACACATATAGCAACTCAAAAGTTAATACCCTTTTACTAAAAATTAATATTATACAGCAAAGAAAATCCCAACTCAGACATGCTTTTTTATTAGAAAAATGCACTAAATTTAATTTCCCATACTAGAAACATATAAAGAAATGTATTGATTTGTATAATTTTGACATATCACATATTTAGAATAATATGGATTTTTATAAACTCATGGAATAAAAAAATGGGACATAAATTCTTAATGGAATGTATCTCGAGAAATACATTTATGCCAACAACAAAAAGAATTATAGACTAAATAGAAAATAATTAAACTGTGTTTCCTGAAATTACTTATACCGAATATAACAAACACTTATAGATATACTTTTTCAATCTATAAAATGAGGATTTTTTCTTATAATCTTTTAATAAGAACTCAGTAATCGCCACATTAACGTTAGATATAGCATTATTTGCCTATGTGCTAAGATTTTGATGAAGCTGATTATATTTTTGATTGGTAATACCATGCAGATATTAATGAAGAATTCGAAAATCACAAAGCTTTTAAAGAAAAGGACAAAAAGAAACTAATTCTTTATGACTAGAACTATATAAACAAACATTTCTCAAAGAATCAAATTCCTAAAATAGACAAATTCATCAAAAATTTTCATTCCAAATTACTAAAAAAGCATCTTGAAATTTTTAGCTACAAGATGAACTTTTGGAAGAGTTTCTGGAAGAAAAAATAGAAAAAATTCACCAAGAAAATAAACAAAAATATATGATAAAGAAAAAACAAGAAGAGGCTTTATTGACATTTACAATTTTTTATTTTTCAACATATTGTAATATTTATAGTCTAAGCTATTACAACTATGTCCCAATATTCTTAAATATTGAAACTATTATATTTTAATTAATTAAACTACTAGTTGAAGTATCTTATTAAGAGAAAGGCTAAATTTCATAAATTAATAGAAATTTTAATAATAGCAAGTAACTTAATTCTACAATAATCAATTGGAATCTTTTAAATAAAAAAATTTAAATCAAATCATTTCCGAAATTATTTTCAGCTACCTCTCTTTAAAGCCTTTTTATAAATAGGGATCTTAAACATTCTAGTAATATTGCTTTATCTTTTGATTGAAAGCAAGTATATTTAAGAATTTTTACAGTTATTGATACTTTTTTGGTATCTAAAAAAATATTCAATTGAGAAGATTAACCTTTGAATAACCTTTTGAGTCTTAGTATCAGGAGTGCTTTAAAGGAATAAAAACAAACCAAACTGATCTTAGTTATAGAAGAAACTTTTAATGAACTATATTCCAAGATCTCATGAAAACAGGTATAGTGAAAAGCAAACTGAAACAGAAGAGATTTATAATTTTAATCTAATCTCTAGATACCAAGAATTAAGAATATGTGTTGAAAGAAATGCTATTAGATTGGAATAATTGAGAATATCTTAGACCATAAATTAGCAATTTTTGGAAGTAAATTTCTGTACCAAGATATGGATTAATGCTTTGAAAGAATAAGCAGTCAAAGCTAGTTAGTAAATTGGCTTTTTATATGAATAGTTCACCTTTACCTTAGTTTGCTTTAGCATACTAAAATTTATTATTAGCTTTTCAATATTTTCTTAAATTTTTCTTATTTTTCTCATTAGCATTAACAATCCTCCAACATTTTTTAGAGTTTAGTTATTTCTAGAATTAAATTTAAGGCTTAATCAAAGTTCTAATCAGCATCACAGTTTTATACTCGAATCATCTGAAAAAATTATTTTCAAATTAGGGTTAAGATACTAAGGATATAGATGCATAACTCTATAAAGAGAATTATAAAAAATCTTAAAGATGGATAATTTAATGTTGTATTAAAAGTTAAATTTAAGTATTAAAGTTGCACGAAATTAAAGGAAATTAAAAGGCTTAAACAAGAATTGATGATCGATTCAGTGTCTTGGCAAGTTAACTAGTATAAACAATGGTTTTTAAGTGCCTATAGTGGTAAAAATTTCCCTATTAAAAGATGGAATGCGAGGATTATTCCTCTGCTTTTGTTAAGCCATGAGAAAAAATGGCAATAATGTTTAAGTTTATAACATTAAAATCTATTTCGTTATGAAGATTAAAAGAACAAAAGAAGCAAAAGAGTTTTTAGTAATTTCTACAAAACTAAATATTAATGTAGTAAAAGATAAGTTAAGCTTCAGTCCACGAAAATAAATTGGACTGATAATTTAGATTTTACTGCTTATAAAAATAATTAAAAAAGAATAAGAAAAGGAAAGAAAAAGATATTATTCCTCAAAGCGCGGCTATAGAATTTATCGATAAAACTGGGTAAAATCCTCTGAAACTTTTCTTTCAGCTTATAAAATAAAAAAGTATTATAAAAGAGAATAACGCTTGTTAAAGGAGATAAAGTTAAGTAAATAAGCTGTTAGTTTTGATATTGTAAAGAGGTAAATTCTATTTGTGCTTGAGCTAGTTCAATATAGAAAAAATGAAGTAAATTGATAATAAAAAGAAGCAATTTAGGTTTTTGTAATCCCTTAATTATTAATCCTTTAAATTTATTAAAAAAATTGTTTTTGGGGTTATCCTTAGGAGACTAGAAACATAAAATTCAGCTTTCGAATGCTTTTAAAAGTCAATAAATAATATTTAAAAATGAAGTGAAAGTTTGTATCAGTAAGAGAGAATCTTTTAGTAAAAGGAAATAGCAACGAATATATCTTATTTTTAGGTCTTTCAGTAAATTTTAATCCTACCTGATAAATAAGCTTAAGTAGTAAGGAATTTGTAGCTTGCTAGTGCCTTTAAAATAAATAATAATAAAGTAAAAAATATTTAGGAAAAACAGTGATGAGTTAAAGGAAAAATAGAGAATCATTAAATTACTATGATTAATATTAACTTTAAAAACTCAGATGTTCATATTAATAAAAAATAGATCAAAAAGACTATGAAAATAATGCTTTAACCCTCAAATTAAAGATATTATTCATTAGTATTTAGTGTATAATCTATAATAATTCATTGTTGCTACATTATTTAATACAATCTTCAGATTTAGCTTCTCTATTTTTTATTCATTCTTAGTGAAGATACTAAATTATTAAAATATCTTTATCATCAGGATTTGATTTTAAGTTTGGTTAACCACTTAAAAATAAATAGCCTTCTAGCAGATTTTTGAGACAAAATCTTAAAGACTTTCATCAAATTTTATAATCTAAAATTTATTTATTAGAAAATGTCGGCATTAATCTATTTCTATGTTACATATTTTTTGTTTTATTTGTCTCTGGCCAGGGTAAATTATAAGTCCAAAAACGAACTTTTACTAATTCTTTATTTTCTTAATTTTTTGATATGAATTTGTTGAAATTACATTCTTTAGGAAATCTTCTATCTATCAAATAAATAAAATTTCTTATTCCAATTAACTATTGACCTGTTTGAACCAAATTTTTATTTATCTCTTTTTCTCTATAGCTATTCATCAATCTATTAGTTAAAGAATTAAAATACTTCATAAAAGAATTTAATCTTGCTCTAATAAATAATATCGAAGAAATGATTATAACTAAAGCCCTGTAAAATTATTATTTTTTACTTTGTAATGATTAAACTTTTATCCACCTACTGACGTTAGAACATCAAATTAAAGGAATTCTATCTTTATTTTTTCTATTATACTTACTAATTTTCTTTACCTATTTTTATTTATTAATTGTTACTATTTCTTCGCTTTTAGTACAAAACCTTTCATTTTTCATTCTAAGTAAGTTGCCAATTTTAAAAGTGATTTCCTCTAAAAATATATCTTTTGTTTCTTTTACTTTGCAAATAGTATATGAGGGAATTGTGATTCTTTATTTTATACTCTTTAATTCTATGCTCAACTATATCGTCCAACCTCACCAATTATTCGCTCTTAAATCTGGCCTTAAATATTAACTCTATTTATTTCTTAAAAGCTTTGAACTTACTAGCTTGCTTTATAATTATTAATTAAATTAAAGGTAAACTTAAAAATTTATTTATCTATGCTAAAGTATTATTAAAAGATAGCCTTTAAATGCTCCTTAAGTTCTCTTTAATATCTTATGTTGATATCAAACTTCTTAGCTTCATTACTATTACCATTTTTTCCTTTTACTGATTACATTTTTCATCTTCCAGTCTCTTTTTAGATATATTGATTTCTCTATTAATTCTTGAACTTATTCAAAGGTAAATGAATGAGTTCAAAGGTTTAATAATATTAGGGTTTCAGTCTACTTATAATGAAACCTATAGCTTGTTTCTTACTTATAAAGTAATAAAATTAGTATCTAGTAGACGCATGATAGAGGTAACTTACAAGCTTAAGTTCAATACCTTAATAAGCTATATAAAAGCCCCTTTGAGCTTATTTTAGGTAAAAAGAAAGGAAACTATAAGTCTTATACCTGTGCTACATACTTTGCTTATATATTACTTAAGCTTTCTTTAGTAATTTTAGCTTAGAGTTTGCTAATGAAGTAGAAAGGGAAATAACTTTTAGTACCTTCTTGAAAGCATTTTTAGAGAAAATGAGAAATACTAATCTAATATTTCTTTATTTCTTGGATCATGTACTTGATACAATGAAAAAGTTAATGGATTCCTAAGTATAACTACTACAGTAACCTTGTAACTACATATAATTGAGGTTATTTTACAATTCTTGGCTATTGACTAGGAAATGCTGGTAAGCAAAAAGATCAGTTTAAATTAATTTTCTCCTGCAAGTATGATGCTAATGGTTACTCGTATCAATTTTAAGTAAAAAGAGGAATATTTAAATTAAATATAGTTAAGCAAATCTTATAACCCAGAAGAAGGAAAAGTCACAGAAAAAATGTCTTAGATTAGTCTAAATATGAATCTTTAACATTTTGACTTGCAAACAAAATAAATCTTTAAAAAGGGAAGTTTTTATAATGGATGTTTACCTTATTTAAATGAAGAGTGTAGCGAATCGAGATTTTCATTAGTAATTTCTTAAGAGTTTTGATATTTGTCTAATATATAAAAAAGCTCATTGAGGAAATGCAGTTTTTTTTCAAAATTAGTAAAAATAAAAATTTAAATGATTTATTTCCTCTTATCAAATAAAAAATTTATTACCTGTAAAAGATATTATCTTAGGGAACTTATTTTGAGTAAATCAATAAATGAAGGAAAATAAGCTCGCTAGAATGATTTTTGAAACAGAGAATGCAATAAATTAGGATATATTTGCAAATCTTAAATATTATAAAAAAGAAATGAAAGACATCTTATTGAAAAATCTAAATAATCTGAAATAGCAGATCAAGGAATGTAATGACTAGGAAGATTCAATAAAGTTAAAAAAATGGTATAAGACGAAAGCAGCTTTTGATTTCTGTACAAAGAGTAAAATGGCAATTTTAATCCTAAATTTTTATATACTTTAATAATAACACTAATTAAAAACTATTATCTTTATATTTAATAATACTATAAATTAAAAAAATTCAAACCCCACTTATAAGTAAAAGGTTCATATTATAAGATTTTTGAAATGTCTAAAAATAAAAAATAGCTTTTACAAATATGCTAAATTAAACATATTTATCATCTTGTTTAAGTTAATATGGATAAAACATTTTGATCACGACTTGAGATATTAATTTTAGAGCATTCCCTTAATAAATATCAATATAAAAGGCTAATTCTTAACAAGCTTATAAAATTTACTTAAATTATTTCAAAGGATAGTATAAGGGATTTATTAAGTAAATAGCAGATTAATGTATAATTAAAGAAATATTCAATTTCAAAAATATCGACTATCTTTTTTTAACTTTACTATAAAGTCAAATGTTACATTTTCTTAAATACATAATCTTCATATTTTCATCTATATAACTTCATATTTACACTTTGTAATCAAGCATCATATTTATATTTTAAAAGTACTATTTTAATTTTTATTTAAGTAAGCACTTCACTATCTTACAGATTATGCACGATATTTTCAATTTTTCGTACTTTTATACTATGTATAGATAAATAATAATTTTTAGTGATGGTTAGATAAATTTTAAAATATCATTGCTTTATTTTTACCACTACCAACTTTTTTAGAACAAATTAAGATTAAAGTAAACTCTTTGATTTTATAATCGTACTCATATACTAATACTTTAAGTTATAGTTATAGTATTTAAATTTTTGCGTTTTTGAAGATAATTTTTTAACAGATAAGGTTATTTTTTTACTCTTTTTAAGGCTTTAAGGTAAAGATAGTTATATCTAAAATATTTTGAATTATTGCTTTAAAACTAGTCCCGCTTAATCAAATTAGATATAAAGAAATATTTATTTTATGTCAGTAAAGCTTTTAATCCTTAACTTAAATAGTTATACCTTTAATTATTTTTCATAGGATAAGTTAAAATATGAAACATTTAAGAGAGTATTCGTTATTATATTTAATAAGTCTTAAAAATTTACTTTAGATAGCAAAAATATCTAAATAAATCCAAATTAAAAGTATTAGGTTTATATAATTCTCTTTAATTACTAGCTTTGCTATTATATAATTTATATAACTTAATCTTAATCAATTATTACAGTATGAAAACTTAATTTTGAATATATTTATATACGATATTATCCAGAAATAATCAATAATTTTAGCTTGTTTTGAGCGATTTAATAATTATATTTTCATTTTTTTATCTAATTTTAATCAATCCTCATAAACCTTCTAGTTAGATAATTTTACCTTTAAATTAGACTTTATTTTAACTTATATAAAGCAACAAATTTAATTATATAAATTAGGTTGAAATGATTTATTTCAATATGCTTATTATTTAAAATATTTAAATATATTCTTCCAGATTTTCTTTATTTTTTAATTAAATCTATTAATCTCTTATATTCTATATCTTCAATTAAAGTAATAAATATACTGACTGCTATGATTATCTTTTGTTGTTAAATATAGAAAGTTTCTATCCTTTTTCACAGCTAAATTAATATTAACTAGCTTAATATTTTAATTTAGTTCTATGTCTGCATTTAAGAATAATTAAATCCTTTCTACTTTCGGATTTTTCAATGAGATAGTTTTTAACTTTTAAGCTATTTGATTTTTACAAAATCATTTTTCATTTTCTTCTTAAATTTTATGGTTTTTAAATTGACTTATATTGCCTTTTCCACTTAAGTATATCCAAAATTTCTTTCGTTATTTTTTCATAAAAAATAATCTCATCATAAAGGATTTATACGATTCAAAAGAAAACGATTTTTATATCATTATAATTTTCCTTTTTACATATTCACTTTATTACTTTCTATATTTTTTAAATCTCCAATTATTCATTAATACTAGATCTTTAAATGCTTCTATTAACATAATTTTTCTCTAAAATATTAGGCGTATTTTAGAGCATAAATGTTAGTTTACAATACTGAAGAAATAAAATTTCGACTCTTACTGCTTTAAATATTTAAAAAAATGACAAGTGCAAGATTTTAAACTGTCTTATTATACATCCAATCCTGATGAATATCCCAGGCTGGATCTAGGTCTTGAAAAGAACCTATCTGAAGATTATCCGGCTTTAGTAGAGGTTTTGGATCTATTATCATGGAGTATGATTTCAATAAACATGATACCCTTGTTTGCAAAAACTGACCAACAGAAATTTATATTATATTATAAGATAAGATGGAACATAAAAAATAACAATCTCCAAACTAGACAAATAAAATATAATAAGAAATACAGATTAATCTTTAACATTGTGATTAAAATATTATCCAGTTTAATTATAACTAATCGATTTAATTATTTTTCATCTTCTATTTGCACTTCTATACTATTCAATTCTTCTCCTACTACTAGACATACACCACTTTTCCTGAGTTTTTAAAATATGTTCTATATCCATTTATTATTATTGGAGGAAATTCTTCTTTTAATCAGGTTTTATTTATTGATAAAAAGTCTATATTGTTATCTCTGATAAAATCTTCTGCATTCATGCATTTACTAGATATTCCATTAATGTTATATACCCCATCTTTATTGTTCTAATTTATTAATCTTTACTAAATTTCTTGGATCCTATTGATAGTTCACTTTCATAAATGCAGATTTTCTTTTATCTTTATTAATTCACTTAAATATGTAATAATAATTTTCTATGTTTAGGATGTTAATGAAAATATTGAATCAAAGTATATATTTCTTAGGTCGTATATCTTTTAAGGAGTTTTCGGTCTATATCAATTTTACTTTCATACTATCTACCATTATTTATTCTAAATCTTAATTAATTGTAACATATCTATTTTATATATTGTACATTTCATGTTAGGGACATTTCAAGATTCGTACCTAATAAATTTTTAAAGTTATATGCTAGTTAGATTGAAGTAACATATGACTATCACACTCTTTTTTATTATTATGTTTACTTATACGTTTTGCTGATGGAATTATTATATCACCTTCTTGATATTTTCTTTTAAGAATACTAAGATTACTATTCGGAGGTAAATTTTGATTCTGATAAACAATACCAATTAAACCTGCTTAACTCTATTAATCCTTTATAACCTTTTAGTGGAAAAATTAAATATTTCTTTTTTCAAAATGCAATTACTAATAATCTTGCATTTTTATCTCTTGTGCCTATTTTTTTTAGGTACTTAAAATGAAATTTAAGTTCAGTTGGTGGTATTAGTTCTATAGTTTAATAAAACCTTGATTAATCAGATCTACTCGATAATATTAGTTATTATATTACATTCTAATAGTGTTAGTTGATACTTTCTTATAAAGATGCTAAGTCTGAATTTACTTATCTTGTTTCAATATATTTGTTCATATACATTTTTGGCAGATAACATCTCTTTATTTTTCATTTAAATTATCTAATTAGATAAGACTATTTGAAGTTTAAATATTTCCATTCCATGCTTAACTTAAGTATCTACACATTATTTCTTTTAAGATTACTATTATTAATTACTAATTTCTTTTACATTCTAGATATAATTTTAAAATAATAATTAAATCCTTTAACTTTTTAACTCTTTTTACATAATTTATTCTTAGAAAGCTTTATTTATTTCATAATTGCATTGTCTTTACTTTTCTAATTCAAACTCAAAGTAAAGTTTTCTCTTTTAATCTTTTTATTCCTTGTCTATTAATTATATACTTTAGTTTTTTAAATTTTAATACTAAGCATTTAACTATTATAATTCAATTTCTATCATCTTTTATTAGGAAATTAGTCGAAGTAAATATTAAGTTTATTCTAGTATAATCTATTATTAATCCAACTAAGTTTTATTTTCTAATTATCTCTTTATGAGATATCTCCACCTGTCATTTAAGTTTAAATCAAGTTTTAATTAACACTGGATTCAACTTTTGTCTCTCCGTTAGATTAAGATTCACTCATATAATGAACTTAATTTTTATCAGTGCATCATTGTGTCTTAATTTCTCTATCTAGAATAAAAATTTATTCAGTTTAAATTAATTAATTTTAGAAATTGCAGGAAATATTGGTTTAAGTAGATATGTCACAAATTATTTTTATCCGCAATAATATCGATTTATTTTTAGTGTAGCTTTTTCTGATTTCATTGTATGTCATATTTTAGTAGCTAGCTTCTATTATATATTCTTTTGAATTTCTAATAAATTTTATTTAAGTAAGTTTTATAATATATTTTAGTTGTTTCTTATTTACTTATCAAGGTTTATATATCTAGATCATTTTTGCTTTTGCACTGATTAAATTTTCGATTAAAAACTAGTTCTTATCTATTAGTTCTTATCTATTAGTTCTTATATAGTATTTTTAAGTTCTTTTATTTCTTAAATAAACTGATTTTTCATTAGATTTATTTTAATTACTTGTTCTTGTATTATAGTTATAAAGTAAGCAGTTTAATTTTAAAGTTGTGTGATTTTATCTAGAGACCAGATAAATAGTGATCGTGTGAAATATCAGTATTAATAATATCGCTTTACTTTTAATTAATTAATTGCATCAAATTAAACTAACTTCTGATTGGTATTTTTCAAAAATAAATCTTAAGTTTATGTGCTTTTTGATTATCATATAAAGATATTTTTATTTCTATTTTAGTTAAGATTTGAATGCATATCTTTAATATTCTTACTATCTTAGATAATATCTTATTTTTTTAATATCTTTAGGATACTCATTAAGTATCTTTGGCTTTATTTTAGGTGGTAATACTATTTTTCTTCCTATTTATTGATTTTTCTTTCAGTAAATTCTATATTTAATGTCCCCGTTGAAGAGAATTTCGGAGTAATTTTAATGGAACACATTGAAATTTGTTTTCTGGGTTTTAACTAAAGTTTTTAAATATTTCCTTAACAAATTCATTATTAAGTTGACTTCTTTAAGTTGTAGAAACTCCAAATCTCTTATTTGGAGGTTTTTACCCACCAGCCAGTGTTTAACCTTTGAATTTTTAGCTTCTTTTTAATCAACTAAAAAAGTCACTATTTAGAACTAGTGAATTCTATACTTCATCCATTTTTTTATTAGTGAACGTTACTTATAGTTGTTTACTTTAAGGATGAAAGTTAGTTTAAAATGTAAGGACAAAGAAAAGTAGTAAGGAGTATAAAAGAATTGAATAAGATATAAATAGAATTAAAGGCAAAATAAAAATAAAGTACATAAAAGTAATAATTTATTAAAGATTTATCATAAGGATTTTTAAAATTTCACTATCTATCTTTCTATACGTAATTAATTTTTGATAGATACTAAAACTATACAAAAATTAACTTTTTACTTTTTTACTTAGAAAATACTATGTAAGCAACATCCCTAAATTTAGTTTTATAATTTAAAAGAGAATCTGCTATGTTATTATGCTTAATTTATAAAATTAAATTGCACTTAAGCTTTTTCATGCTTTTGTATATGTAAGATTTAGCAAATATCAGTATTTTCAGTAATTCCTCTTTATACTCTTATCAATCTTTTCAAGTTGCGCGTCGTTTCCTTATTTCGTCAACGATAATACTTCTTTATTCTTTCATTCTCCTTCTAACAATCTTCAACTAATATTAAGCTTTATTAAGATTATAAGCTTCATATATTTCAATTGAACAATTCCAATTAAAGTTCAATTAAATAGAATTTTATTATAGTTTTCTAATATGTTTCAATATAAAGGATGATTGAAAATTTAGAAGGAGGTAGGGTATTTGAACTTAGTTAGAAGTCCATAATCTTGGATTTAAATCATGAAATCTAAGTTATAAGCCTTGTTTTGCTTCATTTCAATAACTATTAAAATGTCTGTCATAATCAGAGAAATACTTATATAATAGCTTAAAGGGTAGAATATGCCTTTGCGAAATTTACTAATTTTGCATTCTATAAAATATTGGGGATAAGCAATTAATTAAGAATCTTAATTTATTTTCTGATTTGAATTATACTACTTTTTCTAATTAGCTTAACATTCTTTCTTTTCATTCTGATAAAGTTACTGTCAGTAGTTTTATCTCTTTAAAATTAAGATCATGTCGGTAAAATTTATCTATCAAGTATTTAATTAAAAAATTATTTTCTAAGCTCTAGTTTCTAAGTTTTATTATACTACATTCAATTTTAAGAGCCCTATAGACTGAACTTAAACGAGTATTAATATTTGCTTGATTGTAAGTTAACACTAATCAATATTTTTATATCTCATAAGGTTTTAATTTACTTTCTGTAAATATTTCTTATTAGGCTTAGAATGAGGAATAATTTTAAAGAAACCCTTTGTGAGCAATTCTAGTCTCGATTTCCACAAAATAGCTTTAGATTAATTATTTTTTATATAATGGAAAATTAAAATTCCAGCTTTTTATTAATCATGCTAAAATTATAATTTAGAGATTTGATTTCTTCTCTTTTTTTATATCTTTATTAACCTTATAACTATTCTAAATCTTATATCGTAATAAGTTTTCCTTGTCTCTTACTTCTCTTATGCACAAAATTTGTCGAACTCTTTTATATTTTATCTTATATAGAATTTGTGATACTTCATGTTTCCCAAGAATAAACTAAATTTTGTTAGTTTATGTTTAACTAATCTAAAGGCTTTTTTAAATATGCCAGTTCAATGGATAATATAATGTAATTATTTTGTTTTTATATTAATCTTTTTTGAACTTAGATACTTATCAATGACTCTAGTCATATTCAAGCAGTATATATTTTTGGGTTGAATTTACCTTTTACTTTATTTGAGAATCCATTTTTATGGCTTTAATTTTTCCTTTTCTAGTTATTGAATTATCTTATCTAAAATTGCTTCAAATTTCTCATATTTTCCTTTCTTCTTTAACCATCAAATTAATGAAATTTTTTCCATTTATTGGTATTTTTCTATAATCAGTTTCTGAATATTATAGTAAGTATTTACTATATTTGTCTTTAAGCCTAAAAGCTAAAGTTTTTTATTATAGGCTTGGGAGAGAAAAACCTAACTAACTTGAAGGTTCTTGCTGCAAGTATGAGCGTTTGACTGACGCGCTGCTAATGTCTTAATTTCTTATTTTTGTTTGGATCTTATTCAAGAAGACTGGCGAATTTGGCTCAAAATTCAAAAATAATCTTTAATAAGCAGATTCCCTTTTTGAGAAGATGACATTACTCATTGGACTACTAGAATTTTAACAAGAAGATTGAGAACATTTTTCTTTAATATTAATATTGAAAGAGCTGCGTATCAACGAGGTGCTATGCGCTCTATTTCATCTTTATTTAGTTGTTACATGTTTTGGTGATTTATGCTAAACATGTTAAGTTTACTTTTGTTGTCTAGATTTTCATGTTCTAGTCTCTCATGCAAATTGGTAATTTACTATATTTATCATTTTAAATTTTAAAACTAGAGAGTTTAGAAAAGAATTAACGGTGAAATGATTCTAAATAAAAAGATGAGAGTAAAAGTGAAATTTTGTTATGTATATCAGATAGAAAAAGGATTATACTAAGTAAAATGGATCTAACCAATACTAAGGTATATAAATCAGAATTTAATTTAATAGTTTAAACAATCATTTTCAATTATTATAGATACAATCTAGCATTTAATGGTATTTATTATAGATCGAAGCTAGAAAAGAGTGCTAAAAATATTTAAGAAAGTTTTGATGGTTATTTTAAAGGAAAATTGCTAAGAAGTATTGGTGTTGACTAAAAGAGATTAATAAAGTTAAATATTGTATTATGTAAATGATGGGTTTAAGTAAGAGGTTTAAATTATAAAAGTTTAAAACATCCAAGTGCTATCTTATTAGATGGGAATTGCCTTTTTCAATGAGTTCGGCTATATAATAAAGAATCAAAAACTATTTTAATTTTTGCATATTTCTGAAAAGATCTATTTGATTAAAGAAATTAGATTAGTTTGAATATAGAATAAGGATTTTCATATATAAATGAAATAAATAATATTTTCAAAGAGAAAATAATAAAATACTTTTAGATTAAAATTAAAATGTAAAAAATCTGACTTTAGTTTATCAAGACAAAAGCGAAACTAAATCTTTAAATAAAAAATAAGAGAATGAAGTTTATGATGAACGGTACCTAATTTATTAGGTTTAATCCAAAATACAGAAAAAATTCGAATATATATGCATAGACAATAATATTTTAAGAAAAAGCAATACATTAAAAACCTTAAGGACCTGGAAGATTCTATCATAATAAATAAAGTATCAAATATTAAAAGAGAAGAATGATCTTAAGAATGTCCAGAAAAATTTGTATAAATAATAAAGAAATAAGATATAAAAATCTTAGGAAAGGTTATCTTCTTAATATTGCTTACTCAAGACTGTTTTGACTTCTTTAGAACATTATTTCAAGCTCTTCTTTTATTTTTATTTTTATTTTTATTTTGCTTTTTCATTTTGCTATTCATAGAAAAGTTATCATTCTTACTTTATCAAACTTATTAACGCAACTAAAAACTTTTTTGACTTTTTTAATACATTTTTTTACTTATCTTCTCTTTTTTATCATAAAGTTTTTTCTTTATTTTTTTTGGATTTATCTCTTTTAGTATTTTTTCTTTTTTAAGTAATTTTATTTTTATATTTATTTTTAGATCTAATATTTCACATGATTTTTTTTACTTAGTATATAGTTTTACGTTCTTACTAGTTTGAGAGTCTATTTTGTCATAATCTTAATTTTAATTTTTTTAGAATTTATGTTATTATTTCTTGATAGTTTTTTTAGTTATAAAAAAGGCCTTTTTGATTTTTTTTGATTTTGTTCAACTTTTTAATTTAAAAACTTTAAACGCAAGTTTAAAATTTTTTTTCTTCTTTATTCGAATATTGTTTTTATACCTTTTTTTCATTATTTTTAACAATATTTTTCTAATCATTTTTTCCTTTATTGTTCATTTTACTTTTCTAAATAGGCTTTTAACTTTTTGATATTTGTAAATTGCTTTCTTGTAACTTTTAAAATAATCTATTTTTTAGCTGAAGTGCTTTTCTTGCTTATTTTTTTAATTTTTTTAAATTTTAAAGAAATCAATTTCGTTTAAGATCAAAAACATTAATAATTTTCCTTAATTTTTCGAAGATTTTCTTTAATATTTTCCTTAATAAATTTAAAAAGTAGGATTTAATGTTTTCATAATGATTTCTTTATTTCATTTTTACTTGAATCATTTAATAAGTTTTATGTTTGACTTACTTTTAAAAATAAAATTGATTACTAATACTTCTTTTTTTAATTACATTTTATCATCCTAAGTTTTTAAGATTTAAATCCTCACCACAGCCTTCATAATATATCTTATTATTTAAGAGTACTTTTTTTTAGGTGTTTCTAATAATTTTTGTGAAATGTATGTTTTATTTATTAGACTTCTCATATTTTGTTTTTTAGAAATTTCTTATTTATAATTTTTTCAATAAAATTATTTTTTAATTATTTCTTTACTTTTTAAAATGACTCTCTAAACTTCCTTCAATCAAAAAGATTTATTAATAAGTTTTTTAATATTTCTTTTTAAATTAAAATTTATATTTAGAAAACATTCAATAAATTCTATTTTTTCTTTCATTTTTTCCCTTTTATAGACATTTAAAAATATTTGATTTATTTATCCCAAAAATCTTTAGTTGTATAAAAGGCTTTCTAAAAATACTTTTATTAACATGATTACAATGTAATCAAAATAAATTAATATCTTTATATACAAAATACTAAGCAATAAAAGACTTTTATACTTAATTAAAATCATAAACATAAAGTATAAAATCCTTAATAAAAAGTTTCAAAAAAATACGTTGAATCTTCGTAAATAACTTATAGAGGATAAATAAGTACTTAAGTTTATCTAATTTGTATAATTTACTTACTAAATCATAAAATTTAGTTAGTCTTAGTAAGATCATTCCTAAACTCTCAACTTGCAATCCTCCATTTCCTCATAGTATTATCCTTGGCTCCCAATATTAACCATCTATTGTTACTACTCAATGTTATGGACTATATTTAATCTGTATGCCCTTAAAGTGTCTAGATACATTCACCTATATTAAAATTTCATATTCTGTTTAGGAAATAATTTCTTTGTCTTAAGAATTTAGTAAAATATGCATTTAGTTAATTGTATTTCTTTTTCTCTTTTTTTTATTTTTATAAATCACTTTAATTATTGCTTAATTAAAGTAACTCATCCCAAGAAAATAATTTACCTAACTTATCTTATATACAATTAAATGCTTAAAGAATTTATTCATTAAGTATACTTATAAGTAATCTATTATTACTAATAATGATTTTAAAATTCTATTTTTACCTTAAATCTAGAAAGATATATAAATACAAATAAAAAATAAAATGTTTGGCGTTCTTGGAGATATTTCAACCTCCTTCCCGCCAACCTCTAGATTGCTCTAGAGGGTAAATATAAAAGTCTAAATGTTTCTACAACTCTTCTCCTTGCTAAGCATACTGTCATTGAGGTATCCATTCGCCTAGATAATGATTGGTATCTTTAATCTTGTATTTTTTTCCAAATTTGCTGCAATATAATCTTTCTCTTTCTCTTTTTAGTTCTATTTGTTGTTGTATCTTCTTTCTATTTTCCAACTTCTTCTAGAAGAATCTAATATTGCGAATAATTTGTAGGAAAATAAGTGATGGAGCAACTAGAAATAATATAGAGAAGATCTTTACGAACAATCATAGATGTCCCTTTTTAAGGGCAAAATGAGATGCTATAACACGAATTGCAGTTTATGAAATTTAAACATTATCTATGACAAAAAACGTTGAGATTAAGAGGTAAATTAATAGGAAACAAAGGAAAAACAGTAGACGGATCATTGTTCGACCTAAGTAAAGAAGAGAATTTTATATTTGAATAATATTGCACAGCAATAAAATTAGAATTAAAAATTGAATACAAAGAAATATTTATAGATGATGATAATAACAATTAAAAAGGAAAGAAAAATATTAATCATGCAATATGAGAATATAGAGTATACTTAGAAGATAGAGACAGGATGGAGTAAATGATAACAACATTACAATATAGAAAAACATGATTGATGAATATGTAGTAGGATCACCCAACTATCTGAGATATAATAAAAATAGAAAGAAGAAATATGTTACCTATTTAGAATAAGAACGAGATTTAATGGGAGTTAGGATTGCTTAAAAAAAAGACACCTAGTTATGACAAGTCAATGCCCTTTCTGTAGCAACGCAAGAGAAAATGAAAGACATATCTTAGAAAATTGTTCAGAAGACAAAAAAGGAAGATAATAATGTATCTGAAATCTTAGAACAATAGGAATAGAGAGATAAGGAATGGAAATATTTGATAAATATGAGGAACGGTCAAATTCGAGAAATTCATTAGAGCCTAAGAAGAGTAAAAAAGAGCTAAAGCTGACTTGATAATAAAAGATGATATCAAAGATATATTAGAAAAAAGGAAAAGAGGATATATGGAAAAGAAAATTTAATAAAAAAAAGAAATAGGAAAAGACTATAGAGCAGGAAAAGGATAATTTTTATGAGTATATAAAAGCTTGATCAAGAAGAAAATAATTAGAAATGAAAATTAGTAAGATGTGTAAGAAAAAATAAATTGAGCTTATAATAAAGACCTAATAAAGCGGAGATAGATAGAAGACAGAAGAACAAGAGATAATATAGAGGAAAATGAGGAAGATATGTAACTAATAAGAGAAGAATTTCTATTACCTGAAGACTTACTTGAAGAAACGGACATATATTGAGATATGTAAAGAGCTGCGCACCAACGAGGTGCTACGCTCTATAATCAAATTTATTTATTATATAATAAAAGAAAGAAGCATAAATAATATAATTATATCATCATTTTACTTATGCTTCTGTTTAAAAAGTAAGCAAACAATAAAATTTTCTATTTAATTAGTTTATTTGTTTAGCTTTTCATTTAGTTTTTTAATTTAAATCTGAGCAAAAAAACATTAATAGGTTTATATTCTTATATTCTCCTATTTCAAACGACAACATTATGATTCTCATTTAACAGCTTTATTGTTTTAAAATTGCTTTACGAAGCTATAAGCGTAAAAACTTTTACAAATTGTGCAGGATTAAGAAATTTAAAAGAAATGTTATTTTGAATTAATAATCCTAGTTTATTAATTTTGGTATAATGAAATATGATCTAACTATTTAATTTATTTAAAATGACAGATCTAAATTAAGGGTATCATAACCTAATAAATAAATTTATCTTAGGATTTATTAACTACAATAAGAGCAAAAATTAAATTATTTAACTAATTATTTTCCTTTTAATTTATTTAAATTAAGTTAGATTATTTTCTTAATAAGCTTTAAGAATTTAAATTTAGAGAATAGAGGAATAAACTAGGTTTATAATCTAAAAAATAAAAAGCATTTGATTATAAAAACTAATAGATGTATTTTTCCTCTTCGTTCTTTTTATAGATTATTCCAGAAAAATGAAAAAGTTTTATAACTTTATACCAATTTAATTTTTCTTAATTTTAATTTAGCTTAAATTAAAGAAAACCCTGTGGTGTATAAACATACTAAGATAATAAAAAGAGTAAAATAATAAAAATAAGCTTTCTCTAATATTTATTTAAGATTAAAGTTCTTACATTTTGGAATTATTAATGAGTAACTAGCAAATGTTTGTAAGATTTATTATAGTATTAGAGATTTAATAATTAGCTAGTTGCAACAGTATTGAAAGCTGTAATACACTAAGCTTTTTCTAACTTTTTATAAATTACTTCTTATAAAAGAATAAATTATTATATAAAAATCAAAATATCATATACATTATATCATTAAGCTAGTAACTAGAAGTATATAGAGCACTTAGTATTTATTTTTAAACTAATAAATGAAGGATTAGAATGAATAAAGTTTTATATAATTAAAGATTTTAAAATCAAAGTGAGTAAACTATTAAAAAATAAATTAATAGATGAAAGTTATGTGCTGAATGTGCCTCAAAAAATGTTAAAAGAATTTTCCTTAGAAAATTTTATTAAGAAACTAAATAAGAGTCTACGATATTAAGCTAATAATTAAATTACTTTTGATAAAATAACTTAATCCTCTAAAATAAAATATAAAATGTTTTTCTTAATTTAAATAAATAAACTAAGATTTTAGGATACTATACTTTTAATTTTATTTGAACTATTTAAATTAAAACAAGGAAAAAGAAATTTATTAATTAAAAAAGAAAAAAACTGAGCTTCTAGATTCTAAAAAATAATTTGCGGATATAAACTTATGGCCAATATACAGAATCTATTATTTAATTAAGTTTAATTTATCCATCGATTTATCTTTTAAGTTTCTATTTATTTGAACAATTATTTAAAAATAAGATAATCTAAATTTACTAAATTGTCATAAATAACCTTAATATCATTTACTTTTTAGATTAGTTTCGTTAGTTTAATTAGAATTTTTTAACTAACTAAATGAAAATAATAATTGTATTAGTCTTATAAAGAAGCTTAATAATTAATTTTAATTATAAATAGTTTAAAACTCTTAGAATTATTAATTTGATGATATTTAAAAACTTTAACTGAAGATTTATAAATGTTAATTAAGATTAAGATTTATCTTAGTTAATTTCAACGTAAGAATTTTCACTAATATATATTAAAGTTTTTAAAGACTTGCTTCTACTAAAAATGATGATATAACTTTTATTGTTAAGTAAATAAAATTAAGATTTTTTCATATTCTTAAGATTAAACTAATAACGTATTACTAAATCTTCAATTGTACTGATTATAACTTATATGATTCGTTATGCTTTTATTTATATAGATAACTTCTCTTTTAATAAAACTAGCTATTTTTATTTTTTTGCAAGCTTTATTTCTAGAAATCTGACTAATAAATTATTTTTTAGGATTTTTCAATTTAAATTTGTCTATCACGTGTAGATAGTTCTTAACTAACTCTTGCATAAATATACACTGATTTTAAATTAGACCA
This sequence comes from Loxodes magnus, assembly GCA_946699065.1. Taxonomy (NCBI): domain Eukaryota; phylum Ciliophora; class Karyorelictea; order Loxodida; family Loxodidae; genus Loxodes; species Loxodes magnus. The sequence goes on from CAMPDV010001086.1 coordinate 61,840, forward strand.
AATATATAATAAAATACCTAAATTATAAATAAATAAGCTTCTATATTTTAACTTATAGTTAAAATTAATAAAGCTTAAGGATAGTTTGTTTATTAATAGCTATATAGCAATATAATTTAGAATAAATAAACAGAGATAAAGAGGAAATTTATTAAGCTAAATTAATATAAAAGCAAAAGATAAAAATAACCAAAATTATCTAAATTTTTAATATTTAGTACCTAATAAAAGGATTAAAGCATCTATATTTTTAAAATTTTGGTATGCAAAAGCAATAATTTAGAGAGATAGTTATAAATCCTAATGTTTTAGCATTATTACATAACTAGAGATATTAACTCATAATTATAATTATTTAATATTATATAAAATATTAATTCCTAAGTTATAAATAAACTAAAATAGTAATTTATTCAAATGATGTTAATAGTAAAATAATTTTATATAAATCAGTCTTTAGGATTCTTAAGGATATCAATAGTTTAGTTTAAAATCAGAGCAAGTTTATTATATGCAAATGAAATTATAACTATAAATAATTACCTAAATTAAGAATTAAATAAGTATAAGATAAAACTAAAATATAAATCAGACTACCAAGAGCTTTAATCAATAGAAATTACTAATACAAGTAATAAATTCACAATATTTTACCAAAGCTTGAAGAGCAAAAGTACATTTAGCAGGATAAAATTTAATTAAATAACTATAAATAAAAAAATTTTAAAGTCAATAGACTAATATTTTACATATCTATCAGAAGAAAAGTTACAAATGTATCTTAATAATTGTTGATTAAAAAATGTAAAAGAGCCACCAAAATGGTAAATGCTTTAATTAAAAATACGAAAATGTATAAAATAAAAAATGATATTGTTCAAAAAGCAGGTATGCATTTTATATATACTGAAAATTAAAAAAATCCAATGATTTAAAGCGATAATTTAAATAGTGTTCTTTAATTATTTTAAAAATATACAAGTATTATAACTTATATAAATATTATTTTTCTTTTTAATATAAGTAGCTTGAAATGTTTTTTTAATCTAAAGCAGGCTCTAGAAAACCTGATTTTATCAAAGAACAAATTGAAAAATTTGGGATTTGCAAATATTTAAAATATTTAAAAAATTAGCTTCTTTTTCTAATCAAACTAATGCTTAGAGAGTTATTAAAAAAATAATTTTATCTGCCAACCATTGAAAATTGGGATAAGAGTAAAGCTTATTTTCTTTTACAATCTATTTCATAATTAAATAATTAAAATAAATTATACCCAATTTATTTAAATTGCTCCCTTTGAACCACTTTAAAAATTCTAAAATAAATTTTGTATTTATTCATTCTTATTTTAATAATAGGTAAGGTTTAGCTGAAATTATTGGATTTAGTATATTATGATGCTTTATACTTGTTATTATTATATAAAAGCTAAACATAATTTCTAAGGCTTACACTGTTTATATTATTATATCAATGTATGAGAATTAATTTATCTTAATAGTGTGTCTTTTAAAAAATAAAAGCTTATTGTTCTTTATAATCAAGTTAAATAGTATCTATCTAGAAATTTTTCAAAAAAGCTAATTTGACTGATAATAGTTGAGATTAGTAATTTTAAGTATGGCTTGAGAGGATGGGATATACAATTAGATTATTTATTTATATAGCTAAATGAATATTAGAAATGATCTAACTAAACTTAGTAACTAAGAAATTATTTTCATTAAGGTTAAAATTTAGTAAATTAATATATTTAGCTATTTTATCTGGATAACTTAATTTAAGCTATTAGAATCTAAAGTAGCTATGTAATTATAAATAAATAGCATAATTAAATGAGTGGCTTCTTTATTATTTTCTATTTAATTGAAATGATGCATAGGATAATAATAGAGTTGATGAAAAGAAATAAATTTTGAAGATTTGAATAATTAAATTTATAAATTAAAAATACATATAGTGCTAGCTAGTTTTTCATAAGCAAAGTTTAAGTTACTAAATAGCTTTATATTATATTTCCTTAATTATAAACTTTTTAATTTATTTCTAGATAAATAATTACATTTATTTAATCTCAATCATTACAGATGCTAGTTACTTAGCATTTTAAATAGATAAAATAAGATAATATTTAGAAGCTAATAAATACACTAACGGTAAGGTTTTAAAAAATAATTAGAAGATAGGAATTAATTAAAAAGATAAAAACTAGGATATAAAATTAAAATATTAGAAAATTAAATAAATTTAGAATATCTAAACTATTACTTTACCTATAAAAGCTATGCAAGTGATATCCATAATATATTCCTTATGCTTAAAGTTATCTAAAAGTTGTAAACATTTTAAAATTAATTAAAAGCTATTAAGATCTATAAGTACTGCAAATTAATTTTAAAATAAAAATAAAAAAGATTTAATAATTATTTAAAAATGCTAAATTCTTAAAGATTTATCATTATAACTTAGAGTTCCTTCTTGAATATTATAAATTTACAAAATTAGTAAATAATTCAGGCATTTGTAAATAGTTCAAAATCAAATGTTCAACTTTATCAAAACCAATGCACTAAAAGAAAATTTTTTTGACAACTTTCAAAGGAATCTAAATGTAATATCTAAAATATAATAATTAAATAGAAAAAAAGAAATTTGGCTTCTGCTTTTATTTCATGTTATAGAATATTATTTTAATAATTTTTATTTTGTTATTTTAAACCTCTTTTAAGGATTTGAAAGTCTTGGTCTACTCATATAGCTATGGAATGTTTTTCAACTATTTCTTTAAATATTCTAAAATAACTTCAAAAAGATTCATAATAAAAGCACAGAACTACAATATTTATCTTCTGACTGGTAATTAAGCTAGATAAAGATAAAAAGAATTAGCAATTTAAAATTTAATAAGTTTCTTTACAAATATAGAATAAAGAATTTATCATATACTTTTCCTTGCTGATAAATAATAGTAGCTTAGATTAATAATTAGAAATTTTCCTCATTTGTAAGATAATTTAAAATTAGAGTATATTCTTTTTAATTGTTGCATTCAAACAATTTTAAATTTATCTCTTTTAGGTAACTTTTAACTTTTAAGGAAGAAAATAAGATAAATTTATCTTAACTATGACTTAAAGGGATTTGTAAATATCTGAATTATCGGCTTCTTAGAATTTAAATTTTGTAAATAATACATTTTCATATAAGAGAATGGTTTACATTTATCCTTAATATAGATTAATAAATGGGAAATATAGCTTTAATTAAACTATAAAGCCTTTATGGTTCATAGTTATATGATTTATATTAATGATATAATTAATGAATAGAATCAAATAGTTAATTAACTTAGATACTTGATGTTTAATTATTATTAACTTAATATTATATCTCATACAAATTATTATTATTTCATTCTAATTCATCTAAAGTCTTCATCTATACTTTATTATATGCTTAGATTTATTACCTTTTAAAGGCAGGTAAAAACTAATTGTTGAGAACTAAATAGAAAATTAGGGCGACTTAATTAATGTAAAATAGATAATTTCCAAAATTATTGTTCTTTAAATTCTAATAATTGTAGTGCTTTGCGAAGATTTAAATTTGGCTTATATTTGATATATAAAATAGATAATTGACTAAGTTTTATACCTCTAGCACACATATAAGAGCACTAATAATAAAAAAGTATGTAGCATCTACTAAAATATAAAAATAATCCTATAATTGTATTTTTTAGTTTCCCATCTATTTATGATGCTTATATTTTTTAATTAAAATAATCATATCCCTTAGTTCAAAGTCCTGCTTAAAGTAAAAGTTCAAAATTAAGACTAAACTTTATCTAATGAATTTCTAAATTTATTTTATCTTTATAAGTCTATTATAAAGAGAGAGAAAGTATTTAGCATATCCTATTTATTATATAGGCATTTTCTTATGATTAATAATTTCTAAAAAGTAGCATTAGCTATTAAATTAATAGTTAAACAGTAAATACTTATAAATCTAAAATTATAAAGGTTATTTTGCTTGTTGATATCTACAAATATTTATTAATTTAGAGCTGGCTAATTTAAGCATACCAAATATTAATTATTTATAAAATAGTCAAAGAAGCTAAATAATAAAAGCTACTAAAATTACACCTAGCCTTAGTTTATATTAGCTAAACTAGTTAGTTCAAATTTAATTAGTTATAACAGAAATAAAGAGAGTTCATTGTTAGTTATATCCTTATCTTAAATAAATGTATGTTTATTCCTTATTAAATAGAAAATTGTATATTTGTACAATATTAAACCTGCTAAGTTAAATAAGTGTTAGTTCTATAGCTTCTTTATTTGTATTAATATAGCAAGCTGTATTTAATTTAATTTTAATTGCTTTAATTTATAATAAAAGGAATGAAGCAAATCCTTATAGCTTTTGTTCTTTTTCAATTCTCTCTTATTCTAAGCTAGGCGGCTCAGGTTTATGTGACTACTCCTGAGGTTTTCAAGAAGCTTGGACTTAATTTCTCTAACGGCTCGAAGGAATTCCCTTTCACTTCGCTCTCTTAGGTTCTCTTTGAATTAAGTGAAGGAAGTTTTCATAATGTTTACTTATCTCCTCATGAGCATTTTCTAAATTGTTTGGATTGTCCTTGATGCTTAAATGAATGTGAAATCATAAGAGGAGGATTTCAAGCAAAGCTTCCTAAGTCAATCTTTATTTAGACCTACGAAGAGTGTTTAAGTGAGTTTAATTCTTCTATGTGTTTAAATAAAAAACAGAATTCAACAGTAAAAGTAAAAAAAACGGATATAACTCTCATTTTATAAAACGATTATTTAAACATAAACAATTTAATTATAGATGGGTAGTTATTACTTGATGGAAACTCATGTGACTAAGTAGATTGCTCTTAATATAATAACAACTATTTCATTAGAGCAACTAACTCCTTCGTGTTCTTTTGCAATGTCAATATAATCAATTTAGCAGCTAGATTCAATAGTTATTTTTATTTATAGAGCAGCTTAATAAGTTTTTAATAATCATTTATATATAACAATTAGCCAAGTAATGAAGGATAATTTTTATAAGCTTATAGTTCGGAAGTTTATATAGTAGATAGTAAAATTATTGGAAATGGAATAAAAGTCATAAATGCAGTGAAAGGCCATTTGCTGGTTTATAATTCAATTTTTTATTAAAATGTAGCATTATGAACTGCTATAAATTCATTTGAATCTACCTTATAAATATATAACTCCTAATTTATTAATAATTAAGGTTAGTTTGGTGGAGTAATATTTGCATATAATACAGAACTATATTTGCTTGATAGTAAGTTTTTAAGCAATAAAGGACTTTATAATGGAGGGGCTTTATATTCAGATAATTCTAACTTATATTTTTATAACAGTTAATTTATTTCTAACTAAGCTTAAGAAGGAGGATCCTTATATATTTTAGATAGTGATATAAGCATTATTTAAAGCAGCTAGTTTACTTAAAATATAGCAGAATAATAGGGAGGAGCTATTTATGCTAAGAATACTTAAATGGAATTAATTGCAAACAGTTAGTTTATAGAGAACTCAGCAGCATCAGGAGGAGCTATTTATATATAGTATTCTGCAATCCTTTCAATATTAAGCTGCTCTTTTATATAAAATTAAGCAGACTAAGGAGGATCATTATTATCACTAGTTTCTCATATAAGTGAAATATCGAACATTACATCATATCAAAGCATAGCTCTTTTAAATGGGGAGGGTTCTTAGATTTGTTATAATCAAATATTAATTTTATAAGAAACAGTCAGTTTATTAAAAATACTGCTTTTTGATAAGGAGGTGCTATATTTGCATTGAGCTCTAGTTTTGTTGAAATAAGCAATAATACTTTTACTCTAAATTATGCTTAATACTCAGGAGGAAGTATTAATTTATGGTTTTCTAATATAAGCATAATAGCAGAAAATAAATTTACTCAAAATTAGGCTGATTAGTTTGGAGGAGCCATATACTGCTTTTCTTCGAATATCTAACAAATAAAAAATAGCTTATTCGAAGAAAATCTATCGTAGTATGGAGGAGGATTGCTTTTATCAAATTCTTTAGTATTATAAATTTTTAATATATTCAGTAAAATGAATAGTGCAACTTCATTTGGAGGATTTCTATAATTATAGGATTCTTTTATAAATACTTTAAGAGATAATTAGTTTTATCAAAATTATGCTTCTATTAAAGGAGGAGCTTTTGGAGTTACTTATTATTCTGAGATTTAGCAAATTGAAGGAAATATTTTCTTTTAAAATAAAGCAGGATCTGGAGCAGGATGCTTTGATGTATATACAAGCTCTAAAGTTTAACTGATTATAAATAACTTATTTATGCAAAACTAAGCAAATAATAGAGGAGCTAGTATTTGAATCTTTGACTCTTCCGTTTTTCTTATTGAAAACTGTACTTTTATTGAAAATATTGCTATGGAAGGAGGTTCCATTTATAGTTAAGATTCAAATATAACATTGATTTAAAATAATAGGGCTATAAGTAATAGAGCCTTAAAAAAATAAGGAGGATTTTTAGCTTTAGGGGCTTCTAAAATAACTAGTATTTCTTCTAATTCCTTTAGTTATAACTAAGCTGGTTAGTTTGGAGGAGTTATAGCCTTAATAGAATAATCAGAGATTAATACTATTAAAGACAATTATTTTAGCAACAACACAGCTTTATAAGGAGGCTGCTTGTATTTATAAGACTCTACTTTTAATTTAATTACCAACAACTAATTTCTATCAAATGAAGCATTAGATTATGGGGGAGTTATTTTTACTAATAATGGCGTAATAAACTTTGTTGATAATTGCTTATTTGATGATAACTAAGCAAATTATGGAGGTGCTATATATACATACTTCTCCTAAGTTACTTCTATTCAAAACGTAATTGCTCGAAGAAACAAAGCTTTAGTATGGAATGGAGGATTTTTATTTTATTAGAATTCTAATTTAACTTAAATAAAAAATAGCATCTTTACTGAAAATACTGCATTTAGGTAAGGAGGAGTTTTAGCTTTTTACTTCGATGTATATCAAAATAAATTAGAAATCTATAATAATTCCTTTATCTCCAACTAAGCTTTTCATGGAAGTATCGCGTATTTCATGAGGTAAAAAGTGATTTTTTCAGATTTGGAAGTTTTTGATAACTTAGCTTTGGAATAAGGAGGACTGTATTTGGATTAATCAGAAGCTAACATTTCTTATATTAATACTTAGTATAATAAAGCTAATAAAGGAGCTTTTATTTATAGCTCTTATTCTAGCATTTATTTAGAGCATACTAAGTCTGTCAAAAACTAAGCTTTTGACGTAGGAGGTTTTATTTACTAGTAAAATGGGTTTTTATAAATAAGCTAAATAACAGTATCAGAAAGCAAAGCAAAATATGGAAGCTGCTTATATATAACAGAAGCTGAATCAGTTTTGATAAAAGACAGTTATTTTAATGGTAATGAAGCGTCTGATGGAAGCTTATTAGAAATAGCAAACATCAATAGCTTATAAGTTTAGAAATGCTAATTCCATAAGAACTCAGGTGGTTATATTTTATATGGTGCTTAAATGAAGGAATGGTTGATTGATAGGAGTGACTTTAGCTATAATATCGCTTAATGAGGTTTAATAAAAGCTATAAGTGTAAATACATGAATAATAGAGAGTGAAATGAAATGAAATGTTATTAATAGTGGAGCTTTAGTAGAAATAACTAATAAGAACTTTAGCTTACTTGACTGTTAAATTCAGTTTAATTCTAATATATATGGAACTATGGTTTCTTTAACTAAGACAGTTAGTAAAATAATTAACTCTACATTTAGTGGAAATTTAGGAATGGAAGGGTCTTCAATAAAGTCATAGTTTAGTGACTAAGAAATAATAGGAAGCTTATTCTATAACAATAAAGTGCGAGATATTGGAGGAGCCATAGTAGGAAGCTAAGACAAAGTTAGAATTTATAACAGTACGTTTATGAAAAATGAAGCTTTTGAAGGAGCAGTTTTCTATTTTTCGTAAGTAAATTGTTAAATGGAAGATATTAAAGTTTATGATAACTAAGCTAATATAGGAGGGTGCATGAAATCATAGCAATCTAATATTACGATTAAATATTCCCAATTCTATAATAACTTAGCAGATGAAGGAGCTGTTTTTCACTTCTCCAAAACGAACTTAATAGTAAGTTAAGTAAGTGTTTATAAAAATAAAGCTAAAAGTAAAGGGGGAGTAATTTTTATGGAGCTTAGAAGTACTTTGAATTTAAATGATGCTTTAGTTACTAATAATGAAGCAGATGAAGGAGCTTTTATATTCAATCAGAACTCTCTATTTCAAATAAGCAATACTCAAATCTATGATAATAAAGCCTTTACTGTTGGAATTATTAATCTATGAACTGCTAAATAGTTACAACCAAATATTTTAAGAAACACCAATCTATTTAATAATCATATGAAGACTAGTCTAATTTTCGCTTACTAAAGTAGATTAAATCTCTAAAACCTTCAAATTCTATCAAATCAAGCACTTTAGTATTCATCAGGAATACATTGTCAAAATTCTGAAATCTTTATTGAACAAACTTAGTTCTAGAATCAATAAGCACTAACTGGTACTTTCATAAGGGGAGAGTAGTAGTCATATATAAATGTTCTTTCATCTTCATTTATAAATGGAGAAGCAAACTTTGGAGGTGCTATACATTTAACTTAATCAGTTCTAATTTTAAACCAAATTAGCTTCTAAAGGATGAGAGCTATTTAAGGTGCTGTCATATATGCTATTTAATCTAATTTAAGCATTCAAAGCTCATTATTTGAAAAGATCAATTCTTCATACTAAGGATCAGTTGTATACATGTAAAACTCATAGATGTCTATACAAGGGTGTTATATAGCCAATTATTAAAGCACTGCATTAGCTATAGTAGATTAAAGTCAACTAAGTTTAGTGAATGCAACCCTAGTTAATGGATTGAGTAATAATGATTATGGATCAGCTGTTTATTCTCTAAACTCGTAAATAGATATACTTAACTGCTAGTGCTTTAATCAATAAGCAAAGTCAGGTTCATGCTTTACTATTTTAAATGATAGGTTAAAGTATAAATACTTCATTTCAAATAACTCATTTCAAAATTCCTCTGCTACACAATAGGGAGGAGTTGGCTTTTGCTAAAACGCAAATGTAACTTTCTACAATAATTTGTTCAAAAACAATCAAATAAAAGGGGACTAAATATAAAAGGGAGCAGCTTTAAGATTAACTTGCGACTAACAATAGTCTTGTGAGTATAGACTAGAAAATAACTTATTCTTCAATAATAAAATCTATAGTCACATAAGTGAAGGAGGAGCTATTTCTTTTTAAGGAGTCTTACCTATTTTTATTCCTGATGTATGAAGTAAGGAAATCTGTCCTCTTTTTAAAAACAACTCTGCTACTTATGGAAACAACTTTGGATCTTTCGCTTATGCTTTAAGCAATTAAAAAGTAGAAGATGTTTTAGACCATTGTAATTCAAATAACTCTAAGAGATAGTTAGCAAATTAGTTACCAGGATTTCCTATTTCTGAAAGTGAAGTTTTCATTACAGATATTTTTGGTCAAATTGTAAAAACTGATAATACCTCAATAGCTCAAATTTATAGTAATGACTCAGAACTTTCTGGTAAAACGAGAGTCTATTCTTAAGAAGGTGTTTTCTATATAAAAGATATTACCATCAAAGGTAAGCCTGGAACTTAAGTTCATTTATAACTGGAAACAAATGCAATTGACCAAAATAATTTACCTTCAGATACAAGTAAATAAAACATTCTTAACTTCTAACTATAAATGTAGCAGTGCTTAGCAGGATAAATACTGATAAATGGTAATGAATGCTAAAATTGTTTCTATGGGTAATATTCATTAAGCACGAATGATACTAAGTGTAAAGAATGCATGTAAGGAGCCAAATGTTTTGGAAGTAATTTGATAGTTCCAAAAAAAGGATATTGGAGAGAAAACTTCAAATCAGATCATATTCAAAAATGCCCTAATTTTGATGCATGTTTAGGAACCTAAATAAAAAATAGCTATGAAAATAAATATCTATAAGCAACTGATAGCTATGAAAGAGTAGAGCTATAAAAATAATTAAATTGATAAGGAGAATGTGAAAATGGGTATAAAGGTGTTTTGTGTGATGTTTGTGAAAAAGATTGAGCAAAAGACGAAGATAATAAATGCTAAAAATGTTTAGATAGTAAAAAATAGATAATAACAACTTTGATAATAATATTTATGTTTAGTATTTTTATACTTTATTTAGTAAGATAAACTTTGATATCTGCTAGTAAGGAAGATTCATATTATGGTGCTTATTTCAAGATTTTAACAAACTATATGTAATTCTCTGTTCTTATTTAGAACTTCAAATTTGATTGGCCTAATTATTTTAGTAGATTCTTTCAGTTAAATTTAGGATATTACTAAATTACTTCCAACATTTTTAACTTTGATTGTCTATAATATGAAGGAGAAAAAATTTATTACAACAAAGTAATTTTTAAAATAGCCCTTCCTTTTATCATTTTAATCCTCACTCTTATAGTGCTAACTCTATGAGCTATATTAAAGCATAAAGCTTTTAACAAATCTATTTGCATAACTATAATGAGCGTTTCGTTCTTTTAGATTTATACATCTTTAATATAGACAATTTTCAGTGCTTTCAGTTGCTTAAGTATTTCGGAAAATAATGAAGTATTAAATGCTTACACTGATATTGTATGCTGGCAAGGAAAACACATGCAATTTATCTTCATTTTTGCTTTACCAGGACTACTTTTTTATGGAATTTTAGTTCCTTTGATAGTTATAATTTATTTATATAGAAATAGAAAAATAATCAAATCTTATCTTATTAAGTCACAATTAGGCTTTCTTACAATAGGATTTAAGGAGTAATTCTATTTCTGAGAGTTCGTTAAGTTTTTCCAGAAGTTTAGCATTTCTTTAATTTTCGTTTTTCTATAGAATACTTCTATCATTTTCTAGTACTGATGCTTAATGTCTATACTATCTTTATGCTTATACCTATAACATAAGTACTAGCCTTATATTAATAACGATCTTAACAACTTAGAGATAACATACTTGATGGTGGTTACTTTCACACTGTATCTAGGAATTTACTTTAACTCAGGCTAGCGTTATGAAGTTCTTGATATAATAGTCTTTATTTTGTAGGTTGCAGCTAATGTCTATGTTATATTAGAATGGATTAAGTAACTTATTCAATTAATTGGATTTAAGTTGAGCTAAGTTCCTTCTAAATGGCATTCCTATTTATAATGTCTAGGCTACAAAAACAAAATTCAACTATAAAAAATAGTAGAAAACTGAGATAAATAATAAACTAAAATGATGCTCAAAGTATAGAAATGTGTCAAGCTAAGACTATGTATTAATAAGCTCTTCTGTAACTAAAAAAACCACCAACAAGAATCTAAATAGCAACGTTTATTCAATTTAGATTAAGAAAACAAACATAGTAAACAGCTTAGGCAAATGTTCTAGCATGAGCAAGTTATATAACTAATGAAGTCTATAGAATGATATTTTATATATGACTCTAGTTTAGAAGATCTATGCTACTAACTCAATTAAAATGATTTAATTACATAAGAAAGCTACTGAAATGCAAGAATTTCAGATTTTCTCGATAAGTATGAGCATTTTGAAGCTTTTTACTTAGCTAATTAGAATTACTATGACTAAAATATAGAAAATACTATACTGAACGAAACAACTAATCAGCAATAAGAAATATTTCAAAGTGTTGATTATTAATAAGTAAAGAGTCTCAAAGAGTAAGAAATGACAATTTCTGATTATTCTAACTAAGAAAAAGAGATATAAGATACTTTATATTCCCAAATGCCTGCTAAATCCTAAAAAGATAATATAAGAAAAATATTAGTATAAAATAAAAAAAATAATAATAATTTAGATTATTCTTAAGGTTTAGAAATTATCTAAGAGGGGTATGAAGATAATTTTACATCATAGGAAGATAATAAATCAATATTATAATAAAATGTTCAAAAAGAAAAGCAAAATGATGCCTCTTAGTATTAGATTGTTTATCTTACAACTGAAGAAAATTAGAATGATATATCATTTTCTCAACTGTGAAAAACATATAAATATATAGATTTAATATTTAATATTAAAATATTAGTATTTTAAAATATAAGCAAATGTAACTTAAACATAATATTATATTATGATGTATATTAATTAAAATATATAGCATTTTTAATGTTATATTACTTTTAAATTATTATATCTTCTCTTCATCATTTTATAAATCTTCATATGCTTTTTCACAATTATATATAGAAGTTATCTTATTAAGGTTTAAGAAGCTTAATAGTTAGTTATGATATCCATTATACTCATGCTTAGATCATTCTATAACTTAAAGAAGAAATAGATATAGATTTATTTCCGAATACTGTTCTCTATAAAATTGTATTTTAAGGAGGAATAATTTTATTAAATAGTTTTAAAATTGCTTAATATAATTAATTAAATATACTTCTTCTTAAATAATTAAAATAATATCTCACAATATATTCTCATTTTTCATTACTTTAGTATGAGAGTCCCCACTTTTAACTTAAGAATTTAGAATAGTAAATTTAAGCTTTTAATACAACTTTAGTAACTTAGTATGTTTTACTTTTTAAATATGTAAAGATTCAGTCAAATCTAAGATAATGGTATATAATATAAGTAACTTTAATTAGCTAATATTATAAATTTATATTAAAATGAGGAGCTAATATTTATAATGTAACATGTAAATTTATGATATCCATGGAGTTTGCATAATATAATATTACAATTTAATATTCATAAAGCTTATTATCAAGATTATATATTAAGAATTTAATTCAAAATCAAATTTTTGGATTTATTTGAGATATTTCATCCTCTTTCTTGCTAACCTCTAGATGTTAAATATAACTATACGTCTTTGAAGAAGAGGCAAATAATTTATTAGCTTCTAATATGAATACTAGAAATCAAAAATAGAAGACGCTCTATAACTCTTCTCCTTATTTGAATATAATTCTCGGATTCTTATTTTGTCTAGATAATGCTTGGTTGCTTTTTTCTTGTATATATTTCCTAATTTGCTGCAATATAATTTGTCTCTTTCTTTTACTCTTGTTTTTATTCTCAAATTTCTTCTAATAGTTTTAATACTGTTATTTGAAGTTGTGAAATTTCTAGCATCTTTTCTACAGATGTGTTTTAGAGTTACAATAATATCTTTGCAATTTTTGCTGATTCTCTTCTACTTTTTTTATTTTATTACCAAGTTCTTTCTACTTATTTTACTTTTTATGATTGGTTTTTTTTGATTTCGTTAAATATTTCGGAAGGTACTCAATTTATTTCCTAAGAAATGAGTCTTTATTCTATTACAAATTTTTAGATAGTTTCTTATTGTTTTTCTTCAATCTTTTTACCTCTCCTTGGAGATCAAGTACAATTTTAATCAGCTAATCGCAGCTTATTTACTTCTTGGTAGTGAAATCAGAGATTTCCAAGAGCATAATATTTTTTCTATTTCCTAGTTTCTCATAAGAAGAGAATCTAAATTTGATGAGAGACCTTTTCGGTGCCTTTTTCCTGGTTCTAAATTCTCTAAGATGTCGTTAATTCCCGTTTTTTTAATGTAAAAAACCCGGATTTTAATTCTGATATTTTATAAATCTATTATAGTAACTAATAGAACATATTTAGGAATGTAATTTACTATTACTACTTTTATCACTAAAAAAGTAAGATTTGATAACAAATTAGTTAATAGTTGGTTAAGAATTAACTTTTAAGTTACACTATATAACTCTAAATTATATACCTAGATTATTAAACTTACAAAGATGGAATATTTCTACTTATTAATCCCTATTTTCTTAATAAAAGAGAAAAAATAGGAAATTAAGTTGTAATTGTATAAGATAGTACTAAAAATGCGGACTGTTAATTAATTAATTTCAACTAAAAATTTTTTGTACTGGAAACTCCTTTCCGATTGCACGACCCGACGCTCTCTTTTTATGGATTAATGGGGATATTCTGTTGTGCTCCAAGCACAGCTGCTAGGGAGCTCCATCGCTATGAGCAGCCAGGCTTCAAGCCCCTACCAAGAGTGGAAAATCTAAAGACAGCGTTCCCTTCAGAAAATGACTCTGACCAGGGACTTTCTCAGCGACAGGAAAGGAACTTGTTCCTAACCATAAAACCAGAAATTGTTGTCACGAAGGTAATTCTCAGCTCCTACCATCTTTTCGATTATAAAACTGCTGACTGTATTTTATGTTTATCTTGCTTTTAGAATTAAATAATACATTTTTATTATTATGACTACTATCTATTTAAAGGCTTTTTAATACTATAATATAATAGAATTTATTATACCTTTTATAAAAAAATTTAAACTACTTTCAAAATTAATTACTAAAAGGAGATATAATAAAGGCTTTCAAAGAACCAGTCCCTAAAAATAAAAATACAGAATATAATTAAAAAATGTGGATCTTGTTATAAAACTCTGGTAAGACACAACAAGAGACTAACTAATTAAAAATGAATAAGCAAAAAATTTGAAACTTAAGATGTAAACATGCAAATCAAATAAATAGAAGAGAAAATTAATCAGTTTACTTTAGAAATGCGATCAATAATTCGATTCAATTAAATCAATATAGACATTATGGATATTGAAGAAGAGAAAATCAGTTTATATCTATAATCAAAGAAATTTATTATGATGTTGATTTTTAAAGAGAAAGGATACCTGAAGAAAATGCTATAGTTTAGCATTTAATAAAGAATAGAGAAAAACAGATTTTGGAGTAAACTGAGTCAAATAAATCGATCACAAAAAAATGAGGTTTATAAGAGAAAGTTGTATTAAGGAGATGAATTACATGAAAAATAATGGAAGCAATTATATAATAATAAGGAATGATAAAAGAGGTGCAGGAAGCATAAGTTTAAAATTGAAAGATGGAGACTGAGCTGAAAAGTAAAAAATAGAAAGAAAACAATCAACATTTTTGGAAGCAGCGAGGAAGATTTTAAAAACAACATTAAAATTAAACTTAATTAAAACTGTGATGATGCTAACAAAGGAGGAATTATGTTAATTTTTTATTATTATAAAGCTATAATTTAGCAAATGAATACTTAATAATTTAATTTCAGTAATTAACTTAAGGATATAGTTATAATGCATATAAAAAAGGGATTAATTATTTCAAATTTATTAACATATTTTTTTGCATGTTTTCCTGATAATTTTTCTTTGTATAAACGCAGATTTAATTTCATTTTTTGTCTGGTTTCGATTTTTTAAATTCTTTATATGTTTATTCTTTTAAAACATTATATTATTCTTTTAAAATTTCAAAACGATTTATTTACATATTGCTATAAAATATTTATTTCCTTTATCATTTTAGGAACTTGGCTCATTTGATTTCCTTATTTATGAATCTTTAGTTTTATATACTTAATTCTTTATTAATTTTTAAACTGAATAACTCCTAAATATCTTCTTAATGATATTTACAAAAGTAAATATTCTCAAACTTATTATAATTTTAGTAGTAAAAAACTATCTCAAACGATATGTTGGAGTAATCTGAATTCTTATTAAAAATTATTAGATAAATTGCTACAACTTTATAATAGAAATGATATTTCTAATATAATGTTTAATATCTTTAATTTTCAAATTTTTAGGTAATATCCTTTAAAAAATATTCAATTTCACATATAAATCTTCACAAAAAAGATGTAAAAGTCGCTAATTTTTTCTAATTATTATTTAACTTTGTTTGGTCATTCAGCTAGCAATAAAGAAGTAACGACATATTATTTGTTTATGGAAGTAAAGTATCAGATAATGAAGAAATGCATACTAGTTATATATTCCAAATTTTTGTAACTAAGAGTAGTAAAACTCTTGATAGTGCTGGAGAAGATAAGAAAATAAAAATTTGGGATATAATTAAATAAAAGCTGATGTCCGTTTTCTTTATGCATGAAGATGCAGTTGAAACTTTTGTTCTCTCTTAAAATGAAAAATTACTCTTTACAAATTCGTTGGAAAAAAAGTTGAAGTTTGGTCGATGGAAAAATGGTTTTTATAGCTATTTTAACAACAGAATTTCCAATTAGAACTCTTTTATTGAGTGATTATGAAGATTATCTCTTTGCAATAGACAAATCAAGCAATTAAAAGTCTATTTCTTATTTGTAATTATCAAGTGATGAATACTTAAAAGTAAATATTTCTTAAAGGGAATTTCAAATTGCTATGTAACTCCAGATAATTCTTATTTAGCTACTATGATAAAAAATGAATCTCTAACATTTTGAATATTTAAAGCAGAACTATAGTGTAATTCTATAGTATCAATGTAGATTATAGATATACTTTAAAAGCCTTTAATGGTACCTCAGATTCTGAATATATAGCTTTTTTAAAAAGAAGTTTCATAAATTTCAGTTTGGGATGTTCATTGTAATAAATAGTAAATACAATACAATTCGCTGAAAAAAATAGATATTGATTTCATAAAAGTAATAAGATAATTTACTGAAGTGTACAACGAACTTTTATAATTATGACTTTGAGAATAAGCAGTAGCTTTACTCACACTAAAATCCAGATTTCCATATGTTATATATTGCTAAGTAAGTAGATGATAAAAAATATATTATAATGGAGGTAGTGATTTCTAAATAGATTTACAGAAAGATCTAGATATTTTCACTCTATGACGTCCAGTAAATGATAGTTGGATAATTTCAAAGATGAGTCCAGATAGAAGAACTATGGTTATTGGAAGTCTAAGCTCTGGATGTTTATATGATAATAATACAGAAACTAATGAAGTTGAAGGAACCTTAGATAGACATATTTAGCCTGTCAAAAAGGTAGCTTTTACTCCTGATGGAAAATTTTTGATTTCTAGATCTGGAAGTGAATCAATAATTTGAAATATGTGGAATGGAAAACAGATTAATACAATAGAAGAGGATTTTGGAATAGTTACGATAAATAATAGATATTGTGTAGCTATCATTTAGATGGAATCTATAAAACCTAAAGCTATAAAATTCTGGGATAATTATCTGATTAATTTAAAGATGATAAAGAAGCAGATAGTCAAGAAGAAGCAAATCAAGTTAAATATATAAAATTGGCTGGATAATATAATCAAATTACTCCTCTCTTCATATAAAGCATGATTTAAGAAAATAATCGCAACAAGATAAACAAATAGATATACTTCAAAAAGTAATAATAATACCTCACAAAGTCAATTTAGTACATTATTTTGCTTATACCGGCAATTCTATAGCTCAAAAATAAACTTTGAGTGCAGAATGTCCATATATGAAAGATAGATAAAATAAAAGTCCTCTTGAGTACACTATATAAAGGAAAAAGTTATGAATGTTTGGCAATAATGATTGATTATATTATAGACTAGGTTTAAGGCATTTATTCAAAGATTTATCCTAAAAAGTTAATCAATCTTATTATGTTTTCTCAACTAATCCTATGGAATTTTTCGATGAATCATGTAAAAGTAAAAATCTAATCTACTACTTTATGGAGTTGTAAAAGGAGAACCTGCTTCTTTTATAGCTTTAGAAACTCCTTATTTTTCTAATGAATAAGCCAGCGTTATCATCCATGATTAGAAATCATTAGATAAAATTCATAAAATGTTTAAACAAAGAATAAGTAAATGAAAATTAAGCTCTAATAGCTTTTAGTATATATAATTTAAATTAACTAAGAACCTGGTACGAAAGCTAGCTTATGATTTCATGAAGCTCTATCCAATGTAGAATCTTTTAATAAGTTTAGATCAAAACTATATAATAAATATTTAAATATAAATGGAATTTAGTCAAGAATCAGAATTGCGTTTTTTGGAGTAATTAACTTGAGTTATATTCAAATTCTTGCTTAATTTTGAACTATAAATGAAAGGAATTAGCAGGATAAACATTTTTTGCTGATTTTTACTATTTATTTTAATTGCTTTGAAATACTCTAATGATTCCTTAATGGTAAAAATTATTTCAATAATATTTTGAGTATATTTGATTTTGGTAGATCATTGGTGCTACTATTTTTCTCTCTCTTAAATAAAATTATACAGGATATTTCTGGAGAAAAAGATGTTTCATTCCTTTCTTTAATAATTTTGATATCCTGAATTAGGTTGCTCTCATATTTAAGATTTTTAAGTAAACAAGAGTCTTAATAAGTTTACTTGTTTAAATTTTTATTGATATGATTCCATATTTCATTTTTCTACTTAAGCTTCGACAGGATTTATTTTATCTTATTACGTTCTTCAGCAATCAGATGATTTTGTATTTTCATTTGCACATATTTATGGATTCATATATGAAGAATTTTTGTCTGATGAATACACTATTGTTTTTTGAATTATTTTCTTTATCACTTCTTTAACCATTTATAATTCTTAATATATTAATAGCTATAATTTCAGATTCATATGCCAAAAGTGATGAGAGAAATCGAGCTTTAGACTATCTTGAGACTAATCAGATGATTCTTGAATAAGAATAACTTTTATTTAGGAAAGAAAATGAATTAAGACAAATTAACTTATCTTCATTCTGTTCATTACTCATAAAAAGAAGAAAAAGATGAATTGAAAGATCAAACACAATAAAGATCAAGCTTATGTAAAGTTAAGATTAAATAGATTAAACTGGTTAGCAGCAATGCTTGCAAAAGTGAATGCTTCTTAAACTTCTTATTAATACTGAACGGAGATACTATTCTCAAATTTAGCGAGCCTAAGAAAAGACTCAATATTGTAGAAATTGTCCAAGGAAATAGATAAAAAAAGTTGAATTGCCATGGCCTTAATTTTAAGTTTCTTAAAATAATTAATAAATTATAATTTAAGATATAATATATCAACTTGTAGAGCCTTATGTTTATATGTAGTTATTTTTATCTCAATTTAACTCAACAATAAAAGCATATTATTCAAATCTAATTAAGGATAAGCATTAAAAAAGTTTTATGGAAAAAAAGTTTCGATATGAATTACTATGCTTAAATAAATATTAAGAAGGTAAATGTACTAAAATAAATAACTTTAGTAAATATGATAAACCAGCTTTTTAACTGCTAGCAAAACTTAGATTGATTTAATTTTTTACTTTATTTCAATGAAGTTTGAAAATATTAAGCATTACTAATAAATTAAATTTTAGAGTAAGTAAATTACTTAATCCTACAACACTCATTAAATATATATTTTAAATAGGAAGGAGCAATCCTCCAACTGAGATTAACTTAACTCATAGTACCAGGAAGTACTTCAGAGAAACAAAACTGAGCAAGAATATTGGGAGGATCCAAGACGAAAGAACTGGAGACATTGAGTAACGGTTGTTGAAAAATGGCAACAATTAGTTCTATTAGGGCATCACTCCAACCATGCCCTTTTAGAAGACGGAATTTCCAAAAAAGTGAAGCAAGGGAAGAAACTTCCAAGGAGAAATTTTATTAACTTTAAATAAAATTAATTTAAACACCTACGCACTATCGAGAGTGCTACGCTCTCTATGATCGAGCTTTTTTATTCATTAAGCCAAAAAATTAATCTATAAAGAGATTTAAATAAAAATAAAATAGATTTAGATTCTATAATAAAAAGGTTATATAAAGCTAAATTAGAAACATTAAATTTAGTATTTTCTATCTTTTATTTTCTTAATTTAAATCTTATAATATATAGAGGATTAAAAAAGAAATATCTAAAAGTAATAAATAAATACATTGCATTAACTAATTTAAATTTCGTATCTTAATTCCTGCTTAAATTAACTTCTAGTCTACAAGTTTAATTTAGAGATGGAAAGTTAAATTCTTTTATGCTTTTCATATAATTTATTTCATTAAATCCAGAATGAAATTAGGGAGATAGAAAAATAGAATAAAGTTGTACTAAATAATTAGAAGAAAAATTCTACCAAAGATACTTATGTTTAAACTGTAATTTTATAATTCTTTTGATTCAGTTTCTGCCCAAAGCCATTTCAAATTGAAAGAGGAAAATAGATGAATTATAATTTAAGCGATAATTAGAAAAAAGAATCCAAAGGGAAAACAAGTCTACGCAACTAAGGTTTTGATATATGTTAGAAGAAACTATAAAATCCATCAGAGATAATTTAAGCATTTAGCTTAAAAGCAGGTTCAATAAGAATAGCAAGTAATTTAATAATTATAGGATAAGCAAGATTAATTAAATAGACTGCTTAAAATATTGAAATAACTAAAGCATAAAAAGTTAATAATTGAGAAGAGGACAGAACTTGATTTATAAGCAGTTGGAATATAAACAATGCAGGTAAAAGAAAAATACCTTGCTTATTAAAATGATTTGAAAGAATCTAAATAATAAGTGATCTAAAGTAGTAAATTTAATAGTTGCAAAAAATAAAAAATAAAGTCAACGTTATGGAAGTGTTTAAAGAAGTTTAAATAGCAACTACTCAACTTCCAATTTTAATAATCATAACTCACCTAGTCTTATCGAAATTTCTTTACAATAAGAAATAAAAATGAATCCCCTAATAACTATTTTTTTTATTTTAAAGCAACGAAAATAAGAATAGAAAGAAAGAAAGAATTCGCTCAATAAATTTGAATTATTTATAAAATCTCTCTTCAACTTCTTGTAGTCCTCAGTTGAGGAGAAGCAGAAAGTAAAATTTTAATTATAGTGTAAATTCCAAGGTTCTCCTCCTATATTGAAGAAGAAAATTCCTAAAAAGACAAAATCTTTAATTACTTCTAGAGAATAGCCAAATCTTTAAAAACTGTACTTTATTTTAATTTATCTTGTTGTAATAACTAGTTAATAACTCTATATTGAAAGCTTTATAGCCTTTTTTACTATAACTAACTTTTATATTTTAATTTAATCAAGATTTATCTCTTTTTTATGAAATTAGAACTAAACTGATTTGATTTATATTTAAAATAGATAATATCACTTAAATAAATTTTTATATAATTAGCTAATAACTAATGGTATAAGGGTAAATTTAAAAGATAGAAGATATTTCACTTTGATTAATTCTGAGATTACTCTCAATGGCAGCAAGAATTACTCTATCAGTAATAGGAATAACTAATTTTATTAACGATTATCACTAATCAGATAGAGACTGTGTGCTTAACTTCTAGTATGTGTAATAGTAGAATTACAGGCTGTTTGGAGTATTTTTTACTCTTTTTAAATTGCATATCAGCTTGATTACCAATTACTTATTTTTTATTAGAATGACTAAAGGAAAGAGCTTTGTCCTATTGATTGCAATTATTAATTATATAGTATATTCACTTTGGTTTTTGATAAATAGAAGTGGTTCATGCTTATTTAAAGAAATATCTCGTTTGCTCTAGTAATCTTTCACTTGTTCCTTTCTTTGGTTGTATTTTTTTAATTTAATGTAAAAGAATGATGAAGGTGAAGCTATTATTTGAGAGGAGGTAAAATAACAAGTTAAAATATAATTAAGAACGTAAATCTAAATAGCTCTGCTATATATACTTAAGCTATTTAATTGGTAAGCTCTTATTATACAATTTAAACATCTTGATTCTACAAATTTCATCATATAAAACAAAGTAATAAAATACTTTAGATAGCACATTATTACATTTTTATTAAATTAAAGCATTATTTAATTAAACTAACTAGCGGATTAATTCTGTTATTGTAACACAATATAGATAGTTAGATAAGTTAGGATATTGCTAGATAAATTATAAAACCAATAATAGGAAGATTAGGTTAGCTTTAAAAGAGAAATAAAATAATGAGATATATATTTGTATGGCTTTACTATATTTAATATAGTAGAAATAATTTAAAATGTTGGCATAAGTTACTAAGATTTAAGAATAAAAGTTATACACATTAATTTATTTAAGCCTAAAATGTTATATTATATTTACTAGAAATAAATAGACTATCATTATTTTAAATATAGTTAAGTTTAAAAGTTCAATTAGGAAATTCCAATATTGCTATATGATTATATAATTGTAACTTTGGTATTATTTTATTAATTTCTAAAATCAATAAGCTTTAGGATTAAAAAATCGAAGGAATTTAAAGGTAAACAAGTAAGTTTATCATACCTTGAATGCTTTTAATATATAATTGTTTAATTGGCTTTTGAGTATTTTTGAGTATGCTATTCAAAGAGGATAAGAATAAATGAAAATTTGATTTTTATGTTTAAAATTATATAAAAACCTCTATAGTAAATAATGTTATAAATAAAAGATAAATTAAAAATTGCTCATAATAGATTGTTATTGAAGAAAATTTAATATTATTTGCTACACTATTAATAAAAATTTTAAGCATTATAAATAATAATTAATAAATTTAAGTTTTCCAGTATTTGATATTTTAACTCCTTCCGGAAGAAAGCAGTTCATACTCCCTGCTGTTAAATAAAATTTTTGGGATCTCCAATTTTAGCGAGATTGGGAACTCGAGTTTTTCCAGGCTTCCTTTCCTTTCCATTCTTGTTCTTAGCTTATCGCATCTTTCTTGATTTTATAAATTTCTCCACTCAGACTGCAATAAATTCGGTTTAATCTTGTTTCTTCTTGTTACTTTCTTCGTTTTTCTTGAATCAAAAAATTAATTTTTTTCTGCTAGAATTTCTAACATTTCCGATATAAATGCCATGAGCTTTCAAAACAGAAGAATGTTTTTCTAATCTTTATCTTCCTTAATTTTCTTTAAGGCTTTCTGATAATTTCTTCTTCAATCATCATTGGGTCACTTTTTTGTTATCTTATCTTTATTTGAAGTTGTAAAATTCTAGTTTTCTTCTATTTTCTCTATTCTATTTCCAATTTTTGTTTGCTTCTATTGCTAGCATTAAGATTGAGCATTTTGATTTTATGAAATGCTTGAGAAAGAATTTAAATCTCTTTTCTGGGACATGAGTCTTGACACTTCTTACTTGTATAAAATCCCTTCTAATTTTTGTTTTCCTTCTTTAGTCTTTTCACCTCTTCCTGGAGATTTAGTTTTGACTAGATGTTATTAACTGATCATTTTTTCAGTGGTGACTTCCACGATTTCTTGTTGCATTATGTTCTTAGCCTTTTTCCTAGGCTTCTCCTCTGATGTTGGAATCTTGACTTGTTGAGGGACTTTTCTGTTATCTTTTTTCTTGCTCAAGGGAAATTAGGGCTAAGTTTATTCAGAAGATTATTTTTTAAAAGACGATGTGGATGTAAGAATTGACGCTTCATACTTCCTCTCCTACTCTTAGGAGATGGTATAGAAGCCCTTTCTGAAGCCATCCACCATTTTATCTATTAAGTATCATAAATTAATTTATGATAGAAGATTGCTTAATAAATATATAGAAACAAAGTAAAAAAATATAAGGCTTCTAAATATGAAAG
Organism: Loxodes magnus; assembly: GCA_946699065.1. NCBI lineage: Eukaryota > Ciliophora > Karyorelictea > Loxodida > Loxodidae > Loxodes > Loxodes magnus. The sequence goes on from CAMPDV010001086.1 coordinate 85,491, forward strand.
TCTATAAACATTTCAAATAAAAAATAATAGTTATATAAATAATTAATAAATAAATTTGATTATAGAGCGCGTAGCACTCTCGTTGGTGCGCAGCTTTTTAAAAAATGCTTCATACTGACAAGAATGTTTGTTACTGATAAAATTATCAAATACTGGTAGACCTTGTTCAATACTCGTATAATTATTCAGTACTGATAAAAATGTTCAATACTGATATAATTTCAGAATACTCGTTTTCTTTAATACTTGTTGGAGGTTCAATGACATGGCAGGGTTAAGTCTCATTGCATCACCAAAGCAGAGATCGACATGTGTCAATTATGGGTACTTAAATTCCCCACCTCTGATGAAGCTCGCAATATTATTTCTTTTTCGTTCCAGAATTAAAAATTAAAATAAGTCAGTGCCGAAGGTCAAACTAGCAGATGTCTCGAGGCCAAGCTAAAGCAGAGGAAGACATAAAGTCGATTATGGGTACTTAGCTTCCCCAACCTCTGATGAAGCCATCCCTTGTTGTTTACCTTTGAATAACTATGGCGATTTAATAAATATATAATAATAAAAAATAAGTAAATTTCATTAATATTAGAAAAAAACATAAAAGCAACTTCTTTTATATTAAAATTAAATGGAAAATACTTAAAATAAAATGATAATTTCAATCATTTTAATTTTGAGCTTTTAAACTAATTACCAGCAATGTTAATAAAAAATTTATAAGAGAAAAACTCTCAAACAACTTATAAAGATAAATTATAAGTAGAATATAACATTACTACTTTCTTTTTAAATTAAATTAAATTAAAAATAATATAGTTTGCTTAATAGCTTTTAAATTTTATATCTAAACTCAATACACTTCTACTTTTAAATACTCTTGAAAATGTTGTAGTATTTCTTCTTGTCTAATTAAGATTAGATTTACTTGTCTTATTTTCATTAAGTTTTAGAAAGATTTTTTTTTCATGTTTATTTTATTCTGCTTCATGTAGATTTTATTATTCTATCAATTTGTGTCATATAGTCTTTTTTTGCAAAATATTTAATTTATTATGTTTTAATTACATTCTAAGAGCTCTTGTTCTATATTTTCTACTACTTTCTTATATGTTTAAATTTTTATGCTTGATGTAATAGATAGAAAAACGACACTTTATCTTCTAATTTATAATGCTATGGTCTACATTCTTTCTTCACTTTTAATATTGCTATATAATTATTAATTAAAATAAAATTAGCGTTGCTTTATTTTTAAATTTAAATTGAATAAAAGTATTATTCTGGAAAAATGAAGAAAGAGTGAATTTAATAAAGTTGGATGAAATTTTAAAAATATTTTTTATATAGGTATCTTTAATATTTATTAAAACTTAATTTAGCTTAAAAAAACAATATCAAAGTTGTTTGTTTAACTACGATTATATAAATTTAAAAAGTTTACAGCATTACAAGTTTAAAGATTTATTATCATATCTTAAATATTTTACTTATTACTTAAATATCATAAATGTCAAATCAAATACCTAAGAAACACTCTAGCATGTGAATTTCTAGCGTTATTACATATATTTTCTTCAAAGCTTAAAGAAGTTAATTTATGGAATTATTAACTTATTTTACTGCTCCTAACATGATTATTTAAGTTAAATTAAGTTTTATTAATTAACTAAAAGCGAAAATATCCTTTTAAAGTATTTGCAATTACTCATCAACATAATATTCTTCAAATAAAATCAAATATTCCTGCAATAATTTTAAAAATATTAAAGCTAGCTCTATGTATCTCTTATTTTTTATGAGTATCTTATATCCCAATTAAATCCGTTTTTTAATATCCAATTTAATTTAAAGAACTTATGCAAGAATTTAAGATGAAAAAATCATCTAAACCAATATGTAGTACATTAGCAATTTTAATCCTGCCTTTTATCTTAAACATCAAGCTTTGAATCTCTTATATTTTTACTTTTCATTTTTTAATTCAACAAATCTATCTAATTCCTATAACCTCTTGCATATAAATTAAAAATCATCTCATAAACTTATTATAAATAGCATAGTTATAAACTTTTACTTTGTTATGGGCTTTAAGATGAATGAGGCATTTATGAATTTAATTTTTTATAATTAGCATCAAATGAGAATCATTTCCTCTAAATCTTTCATCTATAGAGTGGCCATTTCAATTATATGCAAACAAAAATAGTTTCCTCCTTTAATGTCTCTAGAACTTTGCTTAATAATACTAGAATTGTTATTAAAGCTTGTTTGCATATAAATTATCTATATATTCGTGTATATCTTATTGAACAAATTCATTTTTAGAATTAAAAATCTAATTAATGTTATTTTTAAAGCATAAATTGTATATTCTAAGAGGAAGTTTATATATGTTAGTTAGTAATTTGTTATTTAACAAGATTATTCATTTGATTTAATTATTTGTCAAAATTTTTTTTTCGGCTAATGAAACCTCGTATATTTCCTAATGTAAAATTGAATTTACCTACTTACGATGTTTTTTCTTCATAAATAGAAGTTAGTACTATATAAACGCTTTTCTTTTTGATAATTTTTTTCAATCACTTAAGTATCTTTGAAAATTTGAATTTTTCACGTACCTTTTGACATTTAAAAAATTAAACTAAAAATAGAAAATTCTAATTTAAATTAGATTAATAGTTTTAGATAAACAGATAAATAGATAATTAAGTGTTTAGCGTTCTAAGTGGATTTTCAACCTCTTTCACGCCAGCCTCCAGAGGCTAAAATAAAGTTTAAGTATTCTTCTCTCATTTCCTGCCTTTACATCACTTAAGATCTTCTATTACTCTGTCAGTATTTTTCTTCTTTTTTCTTGTAAATTACTTTTGTGAAATGCAGTATGGCGTTTCTATCTCTTTTCTTAGTTTCGTTTACTTCTATTATTTCATTTTTTCTTACTTTTATCTTTGATAATTTCAAATTATAAAATTACTTACAACTTCTTCAAAGATTTTTTCCTGAATTACAATAATAGCATTTTTAATTTTTTCTTATTGTCTTGATAACTGAATTTTATATTCTTCTATTATCATAATATCAAATCTTTGCTCTTTATAATCAGCTAATGTTACTGTTTTCTTTAATTTTCTATTATTTCATCTATTTTCTTTGTTAATTTCTTTTGTTCTTATTGTTGTTTCCAAGATTAATAGTTTTAGTCTTGTTATATGTTTCAGAAGGCATTAAATTCCCTTTCTTAGAACATTAGTCTATTTTCTATTTTTTCTGCAAATTCTAGTTCATCTATTAGGATTTTATTATTTTTCTTTAAATTTTAACCTTTTCCTGGAGGTTCTACATAATTTTAATAAATTATTCATAACTAATCTGCTATTTACAGTGAATTCAATGATTTTCGAATGAATAATGTTTCTTGCCTATTTTCTAGACTTTTCTTGAGAGTTGGAAGTTTCTGTTATATGAGCAATCTTTCTAGTGCACTTTTCTCTGTCCTATTTTTCCTAGGATGCTGCAATTCCTCTTTTTTTGGAGATGCGAGAAAACCCTTGGGAATGTCTTCTCTAATTTTTTTTAGACTAATAGTTTTTAATTTTAATGCTATTTATGAAAGAGTTGCAAAAAACATTTAACTACATACTTTAAGAATCTCTTAAATACACATTAATATGAAAAGAGATATTAGTATTTGTCCAATTAAAAGGCGAAAACTATGATTATATACTAATAATTAGAAGTTTATATTAATAAAACATAATTGTAATTTAAATTATACAGCACAAAGTTATCTCTTTAAATTCATACTTTGGAATTACAGGTATCGATAAATGCAGAATTCTTAAAATAAATACTTAAAGCTAAGTAAAATTAAGTATTTACGTAAAAAAAGAACAAAAACTAACTAAAATTAGATTTTATACTGATATAAAAACCAAATCCCAGAATAATCAATTTTCTTATAAGTTTGAAGAAGAAAATAAGAATATGGTATATTATTTTTGAATTTAATGAATTGAAAAGTAACTTGGAGGTTAATAAAAAAGATGTTCGCTTCAAAAAAGAAAGTCGATTTGCATAACCTGTTTCATATTTAGATTATCTACCCTAAAAGATTTTATTTGAAGCAATTTTATAATTTTGAAACACTAAAATTTTTTCATTACAAATTTTAAAGAAATTGCAAACATATTTAATTTAAAAAAAAGAAAGGAAATGGAAAAAATAAAATAAATTTTAGATCTAATTAAGCATAAATAGAGTATATAATAATAATAATAGATAAAATTGTTTAGAGGACTTCTTGGATTTTCACCAATTTCCCTCTTTCCAACCGAATAGTCTGGTGGATAAAAAGAAAAGTTTATAATTTTATTTCCATTTTTTCTAATCTTAAATCTTGTATTCTCTTCTTTCTCCATCTTTAATCCATCTACCTTACTACTATTCTTTTGGCATTTGTCTCTTTAATTTGATAAATAGATCCTCTCTCAGTAATATAAATTCTTTCTGTCAGTCTATTAACCCTCTAATTAAATTCATTCTTGAATAAATAGAAAATGTTACACTATTTTTGTTAGTGTCCTTTTTTCTTGCAGAAATAGTACTTTCTACTCTTTTTTGTATTCTGATAAATTTTTGGTCTTTTTAAATTTCCATTTGACAACCTTACTAATTGCTTTAAGACTATTCTTATATTTGATTTTACTCCAATATCACAATTGGTTCTAATTTTTTTTGTCTACTGTTTATTTAATCAATTATGATTATGAGTCTAGTTTTATTTACTATTTTTGCTAAGAGCAGTCAGTTTTAATGTTTCAATAGGCATCCATTTCTCTTTCTTATTTCATTAATTTTTCTTCAATTTTTTCACAACTCTCTATCAATATTTGATTTTACTCCTTAAGCTTTTTAACTTCATTAAGCAAAATTTTTACTAAATCTGCCAGTTATTCAATGCTATTTTGATCCTCACTAAGATTAATTTCTGAAAGAGTTTAGTCAACTGGAGTTTCTTATTGCTTTGGAGGTGTGGACATTCTCTTCCTCGGTTTTGATTGCTTCTACTGTTTCTCTTCAGATTCTTATTAATTTTTACTTTTCTAATTTTATTTGGTAAAAAAATCCGGGCCCCCTTCATTTTTTGGATAAAGAGAATATAATTAAAACAAAATAAGTGCTTAATATTTTAGATATTTACCTTATTATTAATTTTGATATATTTTATTATAAATTTAAGCTTATTTAATTTTTGCTACTATAGGTTATTAGACTAAAACTGATGTTACTTAACTATTATTTTATTAACTTTTCTTATATCTAAAAATTTATATAGTTTCAAAGTTCCGAATTTTGCTCAAAGTTCTTTGAAGTTTTCTATTTTTAATGTTTTTGGTAGTTTTTCAGTTTCTCCAGAGTTACGGTTATGTTTCCTATGGGGTGTTATCTAATGAATCAATACTAACTCTTTTTTTTAATCCTTTGATCCTAAGTATGAAACCCTTTTGAGACTGTTCCATTTTATTTAATTATAGAATTGTAACTTTTTTATATGATTTAAATAATTAAAATAAAGCTTCTTATAGTTACTTCTTGGATTAATTCTAAGATTTATAAGTATAAATAACTAAACAATAAGGGATTAGTTATAAGGTAAGCTTGATAATTATATACTCTTATTATGCCTTAAAAATTATATTTAAGCTGCAAGATTAAATTATATGCTTTAACTTTATAACTGGCGACTTTGATAAATTTTAGGATAATTATAGCATAAACTAATAACTATATCTAAAGAATATCTAATATCTTAATGTCTCAACAAGTATAAAAATAAGTTTAAAAAGGAAAGTTAAATATTTATCTAATTAACAGTAAATTTTTATAAAACTAGCAATTATAAAGAAACTATTAAATTTGAATAAAAACAAACAAAAAAGGAGAGTGCATGAACTATTTATAATGTTTAAATAAGGGAGAAAAAGTCTTATTATAGGCAAAAAATAAGAATATTTGAATTGAGACAGTTATAGTTAAAAGCTAAGTATAAAATATAGAAATACAAAGAAATTCTAATTAAAGCTTACTATTTTGATTAATAATCTATTTTGTTGAACTCATATTGTAAAACAAAAATGAATGCTCAAAAAATTATAGCACTAATTTAAAAAAGGAAATATGATTGATAGATAACTATAAAATAAATATAGTTAAGCATTAAAATATAAAAGCTTAGTATTATTTTAATTTAGCTTTTATATTAGATAGACTCATATAAATCAAGTATTTAAGTAATCTTTTTGAGAAATAATCTGCATTATTGAAATTATTTTTAATCGGCAAACTAAATTAATAAAATACAAAGATCTCTTATAAATAAACTTTTAGATCATCAGTTTCAACACAATGAGTATAGATTTATCGATTTTCGTTACTCTTATTTAAAATAAATTAACATAATGATAATGCTTTTTTATAAATATTTAATTATATTTTAAGAAAATCTTTACTTATAACTAGTCTTTTGCTTGAAAAAAGCGTTTAACCGCGTTTATATTTCTTTAAATATTTAAGGGTGCTTTAGTTATTTAAATTTTATATTGAACAGGTATGAAATATCAATAATTTAAAAAAAGCAATACAAAAATTTAGGAATTTGTTAAATAAAAGTTTTAAAAGGAATATACTTATGATTACTGTGTAAACACATTTTTTACAAAATTAACTTAAAATGTGTTACCTGAATTATAAAATTTAGTACTTATAAACAATATTAGAAATATTATTTCTAATTATAAGTTAAGGTATTAATCTATTAATTTTTAATCAGAACTCTAATGCGCTTCCACATCTTTTGAGATAGTATAATTATTTTTTGTTGTGAAAATTATGATAAATTTGAAAATGTTTAGTTTTGTAAATATCATTTAAAAATATTTAGGAAATTGATAATCATTTAGTTTAAAGAGTAGTAAAATAAATTATATATATAAAACTAAAGATATGTATAAGGAAACCTTGTAAATCTAGTTCCTAAAAGGAATAAATTCATAATATTTTATTACAATATTAAATAAATAGTTTTTAAATGTTAAAAATATAAAGAGCGAAACGGAATAAAAACTGGCAAAATAAGATGAAATAAAATCCGTAATCTTAAAAAGAAAACATCAGAAGAGTTTACACAAAAATTATACTGGTATATTTTAATAATTAAAAGTTTGATTATATAATACAACTATATCCATAAATTATTAAATATTGAAACTAAATTATTATGTATTCATATGTTTTTTTTAACTATATTTATGGAATAATAGTGTATTAAAATGATTCCTCTTTTAATAGAATCATCACAGTTTAGTTAAGTCTAATTTTATATTTACTTATAAAAAATTCCTTTCTGCTTCCGAATTTTTATTGCTTTCTTTTATTATTTATCTTCAGCTCAGTTTTCATCTTGCTCTGCTAATAAATCCTTTTTTTCTTTTAAAATTATTCTTCTTTTTATTCCTTTTATAGTTTCCCATTACTATATTATTTGCTTTTTTATTAATTTGAATAATTCCCATCCCTTTATACAATTTTCTCCTATAAATATCACCTTCTCGAGATCAGTATAGTTGACTCAGTTTACTCCGAAGTTTTTTTTCTATTTTTTTTGCTTATAGTTAAACTATAGTATTTTCTTGCCAAATCTCCTTTTCTCATGTAGCACAAACATTTTAATAAATTTCTCTGATTATAATTTTAAAATTTTACGATGGAGACTCCCAAGCTTTAGCTTTCTTTCTATGAATCGAGGGTGAAGAAAATGAATGCTTCATCAGAGGTGGAGAAATTAAATTCCCATAATCGATTATGTCTTCTTCTGCTTTGCTGATCCTCGGGACCTGGAACAGAATAGCCTTTGACTTTGGTAATTGTTTTTCTTGGGATTAGATTTGGAGTGATATGTGAGTATTGCATTGGTAATCCTAATAGATACAAACAATCATTAATCCATTTTTCAAAATGAATCTATTTAACAATATTGAACAGCTAAAATCGTGGTTAGTCTAATATTAGTGAAGCCACGCTTATTTATTATGTTATATTATATATATAAACTGTTTTTTGCTTTTTCTTAATATTTATGCAGTTTATATTGATTTGGTTGAATTGGATTATTGATCGTATATATAAGATAAACTGATTACTGTTATCTTCTATTTATTTGATTTGCATATTTATCAATTACGCTTCAGATTTGTTACTTATTTCTTTTTTTTAATTAGGTATTATCTATTATGTCTTACCTGCAATTTATAAAAATTATAATTTTTTGATTTAATTCCGTTATTTTATTTAATCTTTAGAAGATGATAATAGATTTTGTTGTATTATAATACTAAAAAGTATTAAATAGATAGTAGGATATAATAATAAACATGTATTATTTAAATAAAAAGCAAAATAAGAATCAAATACAATCAGCAGCTTTAGTGCTATCTTACATAATTACAACTTAATTTCCTATTTTTTCTCTTTTATTAAGAAAATAGGGATTAATAAGTAGAAATATTCCATCTTTGTAAGTTTAATAGTCTAGGTATATATTTTAGAGTTGTATAGTGTAACTTAAAAGGTAGTTCTTAATCAATTATTAACTAACTAATTAACAAAACTAGCAATATTTTTTAGTTTATAAAGAAGCAATAGTAAATAGCATGCTTAAATTTGTTCTGATAATCCTTATAATAGATTTTAAAAAATGTTAAGGTTAATATCAGCTTTTTATAGTTTAAAAGAAAAAGTAAAGACATCCTAGAGAAGCTAAGACCTCGAAAAAGGGGACCAAAAAGTCGCACATCAAATTGAGACCTTCTTTGAAGAGAAGCCTAGTAAGTAGGCACGAATTTAATGCATTCGGAAGTTTCTTATTTCACTATCAAGCAATTAAAGTAGTGCTGGATCTCCAGAAAGAGGTCAAAGGACTGGAGAAAGTTAGAAAAAACCAATGGAAAAGAATGAAATTGAATCGAGACTTATTTCTTAAGAAAGTAAACTTAACGCCTTCTAAATTATTTCAAAAGATCAGAACAAACAATCATAAAACTAGCATAGAAGTAGAAATACTGTAGGATAGAAAAAATTGAAGAGAATCAGTAAAAATTGCAGCGATATATGATTAGAAAATAAGGAAATTACCCAATAATAAACGAAGTAGAAAAAACTCAAGATTTAAATTTAGAAAAAAGAAAAAATTTATTACTATAACTCTTGAAAACATCTGTCGAAAAGATGCTAGAAATTTCTAAAGTTCAAATAAGAGTACTGAAGCTAATAGACGAAGTAAGAGAATAAAAAGAAGAGAAAACGTCAGTTAAAACTAAAAAGAGAAAGAGAAGAATTATATTGATAAAATTAGAAAATATATTCAAGAAAAAATTCAACAAGCATTACTTAGGCGAAAGAAGAATATTTAAGGATTACATAGCAAGGAAAAGAGTTATAGAGATTTAAATTATTTTATGTTTAATCTCTAGAGTCATCTAAAGATTGGTAAGGAAGAGAATGGAATATCTCAAAGAACGCAAAAATTTGATTTTGTATTGTACTCTTAATATATAATCTTGATAATAAGCTTTATGAATATTAAAATGTAACATTATATTATGCAAACTTCATGGAATATCCTAAGTTTACATAGTATATTACATATATTAATTTCTCATTTTTAATATAAATTATAATATTAATTAATTAAATTTGCTTACTTTCTTTATTATTGCATTATATTTGGTTGAATCTCTATATATTTGCAAAATTAAAACAAACTATGTTACTAAAGCTTCATAAAAAAGTTCAATTACTATACAAAAAATTCTAAAGTAGAGTGATAATTCATATTCTGGATTTAATAATAAATAGAAATATATTGGGAGGTAATGCTTTAGCCATTTAAGAAGAAGTATATTTAATTAATTATATTAAGCAATTTTAAAACTATTTAATAAAATTATTCCTCCTTAAATACAATTTTATAGAGAACAGTATTCGGAAATAAATCTATATCTATTTCTTCTTCAAATTACAGAATAATCTAAGCATGAGTATAATGGATATCATAACTAACTATTAAGCTTCTTAACCTTGATAAGATAACTTCTATATATAATTGTGAAAAAGCATATGAAGATTTATAAAATGATGAAGAGAAGATATAATAATTTAAAAGTAATATAACATTAAAAATGCTATATATTTTAATTAATATACATCATAATATAATATTATGTTTAAGTTACATTTGCTTATATTTTAAAATACTAATATTTTAATATTAATATTAAATCTATATATTTATATGTTTTTCACAGTTGAGAAAATGATATATCATTCTAATTTTCTTCAGTTGTAAGATAAACTATCTACTGCTAAGAGGCATCACTTTGCTTTTCTTTTTGAGCATTTTATTATAATGTTGATTTATTATCTTCCTATTATGTAAAATTATCTTCATACCCCTCTTAGATAATTTCTAAGCCTTAGGAATAGATATTGGCTTTTTTATTTTATACTAATATTTTTCTTATATTATCTTTTTAGGATTTAGCATGCATTTGGGAATATAAAGTATCTTATATCTCTTTTTCTTAGTTAGAATAATCAGAAATTGTCATTTCTTACTCTTTGAGACTCTTTACTTATTAATAATCAACACTTTGAAATATTTCCTATTGCTAATTAGTTGTTTCGTTCAGTATAGTATTTTCTATATTTTAGTCATAGTAATTCTAATTAGCTAAGTAAAAAGCTTCAAAATGCTCATACTTATCGAGAAAATCTGAAATTCTTGCATTTCAGTAGCTTTCTTATGTAATTAAATCATTTTAATTGAGTTAGTAGCATAGATCTTCTAAACTAGAGTCATATATAAAATATCATTCTATAGACTTCATTAGTTATATAACTTGCTCATGCTAGAACATTTGCCTAAGCTGTTTACTATGTTTGTTTTCTTAATATAAATTGAATAAACGTTGCTATTTAGATTCTTGTTGGTGGTTTTTTTAGTTACAGAAGAGCTTATTAATACATAGTCTTAGCTTGACACATTTCTATACTTTGAGCATCATTTTAGTTTATTATTTATCTCAGTTTTCTACTATTTTTTATAGTTGAATTTTGTTTTTGTAGCCTAGACATTATAAATAGGAATGCCATTTAGAAGGAACTTAGCTCAACTTAAATCCAATTAATTGAATAAGTTACTTAATCCATTCTAATATAACATAGACATTAGCTGCAACCTACAAAATAAAGACTATTATATCAAGAACTTCATAACGCTAGCCTGAGTTAAAGTAAATTCCTAGATACAGTGTGAAAGTAACCACCATCAAGTATGTTATCTCTAAGTTGTTAAGATCGTTATTAATATAAGGCTAGTACTTATGTTATAGGTATAAGCATAAAGATAGTATAGACATTAAGCATCAGTACTAGAAAATGATAGAAGTATTCTATAGAAAAACGAAAATTAAAGAAATGCTAAACTTCTGGAAAAACTTAACGAACTCTCAGAAATAGAATTACTCCTTAAATCCTATTGTAAGAAAGCCTAATTGTGACTTAATAAGATAAGATTTGATTATTTTTCTATTTCTATATAAATAAATTATAACTATCAAAGGAACTAAAATTCCATAAAAAAGTAGTCCTGGTAAAGCAAAAATGAAGATAAATTGCATGTGTTTTCCTTGCCAGCATACAATATCAGTGTAAGCATTTAATACTTCATTATTTTCCGAAATACTTAAGCAACTGAAAGCACTGAAAATTGTCTATATTAAAGATGTATAAATCTAAAAGAACGAAACGCTCATTATAGTTATGCAAATAGATTTGTTAAAAGCTTTTTGCTTTAATATAGCTCATAGAGTTAACACTATAAGAGTGAGGATTAAAATGGTAAAAGGAAGAGCTATTTTAAAAATTACTTTGTTGTAATAAATTTTTTCTCCTTCATATTATAGACAATCAAAGTTAAAAATGTTGGAAGTAATTTAGTAATATCCTAAATTTAACTGAAAGAATCTACTAAAATAATTAGGCCAATCAAATTTGAAGTTCTAAATAAGAACAGAGAATTACATATAGTTTGTTAAAATCTTGAAATAAGCACCATAATATGAATCTTCCTTACTAGCAGATATCAAAGTTTATCTTACTAAATAAAGTATAAAAATACTAAACATAAATATTATTATCAAAGTTTTTATTATCTATTTTTTACTATCTAAACATTTTTAGCATTTATTATCTTCGTCTTTTGCTCAATCTTTTTCACAAACATCACACAAAACACCTTTATACCCATTTTCACATTCTCCTTATCAATTTAATTATTTTTATAGCTCTACTCTTTCATAGCTATCAGTTGCTTATAGATATTTATTTTCATAGCTATTTTTTATTTAGGTTCCTAAACATGCATCAAAATTAGGGCATTTTTGAATATGATCTGATTTGAAGTTTTCTCTCCAATATCCTTTTTTTGGAACTATCAAATTACTTCCAAAACATTTGGCTCCTTACATGCATTCTTTACACTTAGTATCATTCGTGCTTAATGAATATTACCCATAGAAACAATTTTAGCATTCATTACCATTTATCAGTATTTATCCTGCTAAGCACTGCTACATTTATAGTTAGAAGTTAAGAATGTTTTATTTACTTGTATCTGAAGGTAAATTATTTTGGTCAATTGCATTTGTTTCCAGTTATAAATGAACTTAAGTTCCAGGCTTACCTTTGATGGTAATATCTTTTATATAGAAAACACCTTCTTAAGAATAGACTCTCGTTTTACCAGAAAGTTCTGAGTCATTACTATAAATTTGAGCTATTGAGGTATTATCAGTTTTTACAATTTGACCAAAAATATCTGTAATGAAAACTTCACTTTCAGAAATAGGAAATCCTGGTAACTAATTTGCTAACTATCTCTTAGAGTTATTTGAATTACAATGGTCTAAAACATCTTCTACTTTTTAATTGCTTAAAGCATAAGCGAAAGATCCAAAGTTGTTTCCATAAGTAGCAGAGTTGTTTTTAAAAAGAGGACAGATTTCCTTACTTCATACATCAGGAATAAAAATAGGTAAGACTCCTTAAAAAGAAATAGCTCCTCCTTCACTTATGTGACTATAGATTTTATTATTGAAGAATAAGTTATTTTCTAGTCTATACTCACAAGACTATTGTTAGTCGCAAGTTAATCTTAAAGCTGCTCCCTTTTATATTTAGTCCCCTTTTATTTGATTGTTTTTGAACAAATTATTGTAGAAAGTTACATTTGCGTTTTAGCAAAAGCCAACTCCTCCCTATTGTGTAGCAGAGGAATTTTGAAATGAGTTATTTGAAATGAAGTATTTATACTTTAACCTATCATTTAAAATAGTAAAGCATGAACCTGACTTTGCTTATTGATTAAAGCACTAGCAGTTAAGTATATCTATTTACGAGTTTAGAGAATAAACAGCTGATCCATAATCATTATTACTCAATCCATTAACTAGGGTTGCATTCACTAAACTTAGTTGACTTTAATCTACTATAGCTAATGCAGTGCTTTAATAATTGGCTATATAACACCCTTGTATAGACATCTATGAGTTTTACATGTATACAACTGATCCTTAGTATGAAGAATTGATCTTTTCAAATAATGAGCTTTGAATGCTTAAATTAGATTAAATAGCATATATGACAGCACCTTAAATAGCTCTCATCCTTTAGAAGCTAATTTGGTTTAAAATTAGAACTGATTAAGTTAAATGTATAGCACCTCCAAAGTTTGCTTCTCCATTTATAAATGAAGATGAAAGAACATTTATATATGACTACTACTCTCCCCTTATGAAAGTACCAGTTAGTGCTTATTGATTCTAGAACTAAGTTTGTTCAATAAAGATTTCAGAATTTTGACAATGTATTCCTGATGAATACTAAAGTGCTTGATTTGATAGAATTTGAAGGTTTTAGAGATTTAATCTACTTTAGTAAGCGAAAATTAGACTAGTCTTCATATGATTATTAAATAGATTGGTGTTTCTTAAAATATTTGGTTGTAACTATTTAGCAGTTCATAGATTAATAATTCCAACAGTAAAGGCTTTATTATCATAGATTTGAGTATTGCTTATTTGAAATAGAGAGTTCTGATTGAATATAAAAGCTCCTTCATCTGCTTCATTATTAGTAACTAAAGCATCATTTAAATTCAAAGTACTTCTAAGCTCCATAAAAATTACTCCCCCTTTACTTTTAGCTTTATTTTTATAAACACTTACTTAACTTACTATTAAGTTCGTTTTGGAGAAGTGAAAAACAGCTCCTTCATCTGCTAAGTTATTATAGAATTGGGAATATTTAATCGTAATATTAGATTGCTATGATTTCATGCACCCTCCTATATTAGCTTAGTTATCATAAACTTTAATATCTTCCATTTAACAATTTACTTACGAAAAATAGAAAACTGCTCCTTCAAAAGCTTCATTTTTCATAAACGTACTGTTATAAATTCTAACTTTGTCTTAGCTTCCTACTATGGCTCCTCCAATATCTCGCACTTTATTGTTATAGAATAAGCTTCCTATTATTTCTTAGTCACTAAACTATGACTTTATTGAAGACCCTTCCATTCCTAAATTTCCACTAAATGTAGAGTTAATTATTTTACTAACTGTCTTAGTTAAAGAAACCATAGTTCCATATATATTAGAATTAAACTGAATTTAACAGTCAAGTAAGCTAAAGTTCTTATTAGTTATTTCTACTAAAGCTCCACTATTAATAACATTTCATTTCATTTCACTCTCTATTATTCATGTATTTACACTTATAGCTTTTATTAAACCTCATTAAGCGATATTATAGCTAAAGTCACTCCTATCAATCAACCATTCCTTCATTTAAGCACCATATAAAATATAACCACCTGAGTTCTTATGGAATTAGCATTTCTAAACTTATAAGCTATTGATGTTTGCTATTTCTAATAAGCTTCCATCAGACGCTTCATTACCATTAAAATAACTGTCTTTTATCAAAACTGACTCAGCTTCTATTATATATAAGCAGCTTCCATATTTTGCTTTGCTTTCTGATACTGTTATTTAGCTTATTTATAAAAACCCATTTTACTAGTAAATAAAACCTCCTACGTCAAAAGCTTAGTTTTTGACAGACTTAGTATGCTCTAAATAAATGCTAGAATAAGAGCTATAAATAAAAGCTCCTTTATTAGCTTTATTATACTAAGTATTAATATAAGAAATGTTAGCTTCTGATTAATCCAAATACAGTCCTCCTTATTCCAAAGCTAAGTTATCAAAAACTTCCAAATCTGAAAAAATCACTTTTTACCTCATGAAATACGCGATACTTCCATGAAAAGCTTAGTTGGAGATAAAGGAATTATTATAGATTTCTAATTTATTTTGATATACATCGAAGTAAAAAGCTAAAACTCCTCCTTACCTAAATGCAGTATTTTCAGTAAAGATGCTATTTTTTATTTAAGTTAAATTAGAATTCTAATAAAATAAAAATCCTCCATTCCATACTAAAGCTTTGTTTCTTCGAGCAATTACGTTTTGAATAGAAGTAACTTAGGAGAAGTATGTATGTATAGCACCTCCATAATTTGCTTAGTTATCATCAAATAAGCAATTATCAACAAAGTTTATTACGCCATTATTAGTAAAAATAACTCCCCCATAATCTAATGCTTCATTTGATAGAAATTAGTTGTTAGTAATTAAATTAAAAGTAGAGTCTTATAAATACAAGCAGCCTCCTTATAAAGCTATATTGTTGCTAAAATAATTGTCTTTAATAATATTAATCTCTGATTATCCTATTAAGGCTATAACTCCTCCAAACTAATCAGCTTAGTTATAACTAAAGGAATTAGAAGAAATACTAGTTATTTTAGAAGCCTCTAAAGCTAAAAATCCTCCTTATTTTTTTAAGGCTCTATTATTTATAGCCCTATTATTTTAAATCAATGCTATATTTGAATCTTAACTATAAATGGAACCTCCTTCCATAGCAATATTTTCAATAAAAGTACAGTTTTCAATAAGAAAAACGGAAGAGTCAAAGATTCAAATACTAGCTCCTCTATTATTTGCTTAGTTTTGCATAAATAAGTTATTTATAATCAGTTAAACTTTAGAGCTTGCATATACATCAAAGCATCCTGCTCCAGATCCTGCTTTATTTTAAAAGAAAATATTTCCTTCAATTTGCTAAATCTCAGAATAATAAGTAACTCCAAAAGCTCCTCCTTTAATAGAAGCATAATTTTGATAAAACTAATTATCTCTTAAAGTATTTATAAAAGAATCCTATAATTATAGAAATCCTCCAAATGAAGTTGCACTATTCATTTTACTGAATATATTAAAAATTTATAATACTAAAGAATTTGATAAAAGCAATCCTCCTCCATACTACGATAGATTTTCTTCGAATAAGCTATTTTTTATTTCTTAGATATTCGAAGAAAAGCAGTATATGGCTCCTCCAAACTAATCAGCCTAATTTTGAGTAAATTTATTTTCTGCTATTATGCTTATATTAGAAAACCATAAATTAATACTTCCTCCTGAGTATTAAGCATAATTAAGAGTAAAAGTATTATTGCTTATTTCAACAAAACTAGAGCTCAATGCAAATATAGCACCTCCTTATCAAAAAGCAGTATTTTTAATAAACTGACTGTTTCTTATAAAATTAATATTTGATTATAACGAACCTAAGAACCCTCCCCCATTTAAAAGAGCTATGCTTTGATATGATGTAATGTTCGATATTTCACTTATATTAGAAACTAGTGAAAATAATGATCCTCCTCAGTCTGCTTAATTTTATATAAAAGAGGAGCTTAATATTGAAAGGATTGCAGAATATTATATATAAATAGCTCCTCCTGATGCTGCTGAATTCTCTATGAACTAACTGTTTAAAATTAATTCCATTTATGTATTCTTAGCATAAATAGCTCCTCCCTATTATTCTGCTATATTTTAAGTAAACTAGCTGCTTTAAATAATGCTTATATCACTATCTAAAATATATAAGGATCCTCCTTCTTAAGCTTAGTTAGAAATAAATTAACTGTTATAAAAATATAAGTTAGAATTATCTGAATATAAAGCCCCTCCATTATAAAGTCCTTTATTGCTTAAAAACTTACTATCAAGCAAATATAGTTCTGTATTATATGCAAATATTACTCCACCAAACTAACCTTAATTATTAATAAATTAGGAGTTATATATTTATAAGGTAGATTCAAATGAATTTATAGCAGTTCATAATGCTACATTTTAATAAAAAATTGAATTATAAACCAGCAAATGGCCTTTCACTGCATTTATGACTTTTATTCCATTTCCAATAATCATACTATCTACTATATAAACTTCCGAACTTTAAGCTTATAAAAATTATCCTTCATTACTTGGCTGATTGTTATATATAAATGATTATTAAAAACTTATTAAGCTGCTCTATAAATAAAAATAGCTATTGAATCTAGCTGCTAAATTGATTATATTGACATTGCAAAAGAACACGAAGGAGTTAGTTGCTCTAATGAAATAGTTTTTATTATATTAAGAGCAATCTACTTAGTCACATGATTTTCCATCAAGTAATAACTACCCATCTATAATTAAATTGTTTATGTTTAAATAATCGTTTTATAAAATGAGAGTTATATCCGTTTTTTTTACTTTTACTGTTGAATTCTGTTTTTTATTTAAACACATAGAAGAATAAAACTCACTTAAACATTTTTCGTAGGTCTAAATAAAGATTGACTTAGGAAGGTTTGCTTGAAATCCTCCTCTTATGATTTCACATTCATTTAAGCATCAAGGACAATCCAAACAATTTAGAAAATGCTCATGAGGAGATAAGTAAACATTATGAAAACTTCCTTCACTTAATTCAAAGAGAACCTAAGAGAGCGAAGTGAAAGGGAATTCCTTCGAGCCGTTAGAGAAATTAAGTCCAAGCTTCTTGAAAACCTCAGGAGTAGTCACATAAACCTGAGCCGCCTAGCTTAGAATAAGAGAGAATTGAAAAAGAACAAAAGCTATAAGGATTTGCTTCATTCCTTTTATTATAAATTAAAGCAATTAAAATTAAATTAAATACAGCTTGCTATATTAATACAAATAAAGAAGCTATAGAACTAACACTTATTTAACTTAGCAGGTTTAATATTGTACAAATATACAATTTTCTATTTAATAAGGAATAAACATACATTTATTTAAGATAAGGATATAACTAACAATGAACTCTCTTTATTTCTGTTATAACTAATTAAATTTGAACTAACTAGTTTAGCTAATATAAACTAAGGCTAGGTGTAATTTTAGTAGCTTTTATTATTTAGCTTCTTTGACTATTTTATAAATAATTAATATTTGGTATGCTTAAATTAGCCAGCTCTAAATTAATAAATATTTGTAGATATCAACAAGCAAAATAACCTTTATAATTTTAGATTTATAAGTATTTACTGTTTAACTATTAATTTAATAGCTAATGCTACTTTTTAGAAATTATTAATCATAAGAAAATGCCTATATAATAAATAGGATATGCTAAATACTTTCTCTCTCTTTATAATAGACTTATAAAGATAAAATAAATTTAGAAATTCATTAGATAAAGTTTAGTCTTAATTTTGAACTTTTACTTTAAGCAGGACTTTGAACTAAGGGATATGATTATTTTAATTAAAAAATATAAGCATCATAAATAGATGGGAAACTAAAAAATACAATTATAGGATTATTTTTATATTTTAGTAGATGCTACATACTTTTTTATTATTAGTGCTCTTATATGTGTGCTAGAGGTATAAAACTTAGTCAATTATCTATTTTATATATCAAATATAAGCCAAATTTAAATCTTCGCAAAGCAGTACAATTATTAGAATTTAAAGAACAATAATTTTGGAAATTATCTATTTCGCATTAATTAAGTCGCCCTAATTTCTATTTAGTTCTCTCGAAAATTAAATTTTTTCAGCCTATAAAAAGGTAATAAATCTAAGCATATAATAAAGTATAAATGACAGAAGACTTTAGATAGATGGAACATAAATGAAATAATAATAATTTGTATGAGATATAATATTAAGTTAATAATAATTAAACATCAAGTATCTAAGCTAATTAACTATTTGATTCTATTCATTAATTATATCATTATATAAATCATATAACTATGAACCATAAAGGCTTTATAGTTTAACTAAATGTATATTTGTCTTTATTAATCTTTACTTGTATATTAAAAAGATAAATGAAAGCATTCTCTTATATGAAAATGTATTATTTAAAAAATTTAAATTCTAAGAAGCCGATAATTCAGATATTTACAAATCACTTTAAGTCATAGTTAAGATAAATTTATCTTACTTTCTTCGTTAAAAGTTACCTAAAAGAGATAAATTTAAAATTGTTTGAATGCAACAATTAAAAAGAATATACTCTAATTTTAAATTATCTTACAAATGAGGAAAATTTCTAATTATTAATCTAAGCTACTATTATTTATCAACTAGGAAAAGTATATGATAAATCCTTTATTCTATATTTGTAAAGAAACTTATTAAATTTTAAATTGCTAATGCTTTTTATCTTTATCTAGCTTAATTAGCAGTCAGAAGATAAATATTGTAGTTCTGTGCTTTTATTATAAATCTTTTCGAAGTTATTTTAGAATATTTAAACAACTAGTTGAAAAATATTCCATAACTATATGAGTAGACCAAGACTTTCAAATCCTTAAAAGAGGTTTAAAATAACAAAATATTAAAATAATATTCTATAACATGAAATAAAAGCAGAAGCCAAATAACTTTTTTGCTATTTAATTATTATATTTTACATCTAGAATCCTTTGAAAGTTTTGCAGCAATTTTTCTTTTAGTGTACTGGTTTTGATAAAGTTGAATATTTGATTTTGAATTATTTATAGCCTGCATTATTGACTAATTTTGTATTTTTATAATAATTAAGAAGGAACTAAAAGTTAAAATGATATAATCTTTAAGAATTGATTATTTTAAAATAATGATTAAAGCTTTTTTTATTTTAATTTAAAATACATTTACAGCTATTATATTTCTTGACAGCTTTTAATTAATTTTAAAATGTTTACAACTTTTAGATAACTTTAAGCATAAGGAATATATTATGGATATCACTTGCATAGCTTTTATATAATAATAGCAAGTATAAAGCATCATAATATACTAAATCCAATAAGTTCAGCTAAATCTTACCTATTATTAAATTAAGAATGAATAAATACAAAATTTATTTTAGAAATTAAAAGAGGTTTAAAGGGATCTAATTTAAATAAATTGGTTATAACTTATTTTAATTATTTAATTATGAAATAAATTGTAAAAGAAAATAAGCTTTACTCTTATCCCCATTTTAAAAAGTTGGCTGATAAAGTTATTTTTTTTAATAACTTTCTAAGCATCAGTTTGATTGGAAAAAGAAGCTAATTTTTTAAATATTTTAAATATTTACAAATCCCAAATTTTTCAATTTGTTCTTTGATAAAATCAGGTTTTCTAGAGTCTGCTTTATATTAAAAAAACATTTCAAGCTACTTATATTAAAAAGAAAAATAATATTTATATAAGTTATAATACTTGTATATTTTTAAAATAATTAAAGAACACTATTTAAATTATCGCTTTAAATCATTGGATTTTTTTAATTTATTAATATTAATTTTTTAATTTTCAGTGTATATAAAATGCATACCTGCTTTTTGAACAATATCATTTTTTATTTTATACATTTTCGTATTTTTAATTAAAGCATTTACCATTTTGGTGATTCTTTTACAATTTTTAATCAACAATTATTAAGGTACATTTGTAACTTTTCTTCTGATAGATATGTAAAATATTATACTATTGACTTTAAAATTTTTTTATTTATAGTTATTTAATTAAATTTTATCCTGCTAAATGTACTTTTGCTCTTCAAACTTTGGTAAAATATTGTGAATTTATTACTTGTATTAGTAATTTCTATTGATTAAAGCTCTTGGTAGTCTGATTTATATTTTAGTTTTATCTTATATTTATTTAATTCTTAATTTAGGTAATTATTTATAGTTATAATTTCATTTGCATATAATAAACTTGCTCTGATTTTAAACTAAACTATTGATATCCTTAAGAATCCTAAAGACTGATTTATATAAAATTATTTTACTATTAACATCATTTAAATAAATGACTATTTTAGTTTATTTATAACTTAGGAATTAATATTTTATATAATATTAAATAATTATAATTATGAGTTAATATCTCTAGTTATGTAATAATGCTAAAACATTAGGATTTATAACTATCTCTCTAAATTATTGCTTTTGCATACCAAAATTTTAAAAATATAGATGCTTTAATCCTTTTATTAGGTACTAAATATTAAAAATTTAGATAATTTTGGTTATTTTTATCTTTTGCTTTAATATTAATTTAGCTTAATAAATTTCCTCTTTATCTCTGTTTATTTATTCTAAATTATATTGCTATATAGCTATTAATAAACAAACTATCCTTAAGCTTTATTAATTTTAACTATAAGTTAAAATATAGAAGCTTATTTATTTATAATTTAGGTATTTTATTATATATTTGGTCTAATTTAAAATCAGCGTATATTTATGCAAGAGTTAGTTAAGAACTATCTACACGTGATAGACAAATTTAAATTGAAAAATTCCAAAAAATAATTTATTAGTCAGATTTCTAGAAATAAAGCTTGCAATAAATAAAAATAGCTAGTTTTATTAAAAGAGAGGTTATCTATATAAATAAAAGCATAACGAATCATATAAGTTATAATCAGTACAAATGAAGATTTAGTAATACGTTATTAGTTTAATCTTAAGAATATGAAAAAATCTAAATTTTATTTACTTAATAATAAAAGTTATATCGTCATTTTTAGTAGAAGCAAGTCTTTAAAAATTTTAATATATATTAGTGAAAATTATTACGTTGAAATTAACTAAGATAAATCTTAATCTTAATTAACATTTATAAATCTTCAGTTAAAGTTTTTAAATATCATTAAATTAATAATTCTAAGAGTTTTAAACTATTTATAATTAAAATTAATTATTAAGCTTCTTTATAAGACTAATACAATTATTATTTTCATCTAGTTAGTTAAAAAATTCTAATTATAACTAACGAAAATTATCTAAAAAGTAAAGGATATTAAGGTTATTTATAATAATTTAATAAATTTAGATTATCTTATTTTTAAATAATTGTTCAAATAAATAGAAACTTAAAAGATAAATCGATGGATAAATTAAACTTAATTAAATAATAGATTCTGTATATTGGACATAAGTTTATATCAGCAAATTATTTTTTTAGAATCTAGAAGCTCAGTTTTTTTCGTTTTTAATTAATAAATTTCTTTTTCCTTGTTTTCATTTAAATAGTTCAAATAAAATTAAAAGTATAATACTAAAATCTTAGTTTATTCATTTAATTTTTTTTAATAAAAAGATTCTATATTTTATTAAAAGGATAAAGTTACTTATAAAAAGTATTTTAATTATTAATATAATATTGTAGATTCTTATTTAGTTTCTTAATAAATTCTCTTAGGAAAACAAATTTTTTATTTTTGAAGCAGGCAATCAGCTCATAATTTTTATTTGTTAATTGCTTTTTATATTTTACGTAAATTGATTTTAAAATCTATTATAAAACTTTATTTATATTGATCCTTCATTTCTTAGTTTTTAAATAAATACTAAGTATTCTATATACTTCTAGTTACTAGCTTAATGGTATAATGTATGTGATATTTAGATTTTTATATAATAATTAATTTATTAATTTATTTATAAGAACCAATTTATAAAAAATTAGGAAAAGCTATTGGTGTATTACTACTTTTAAATACTCTTGCAACTAGCTCATTATTATATATCTAAAACTTAATAATATTAATAATATTTTCTATTTATTCATTAATAATTTCAAAATATAAGAACTTTAAGCTTAAATAAATATTAGAGCAAACTTATTTTTATTATTTTTCTCTTTTTATTATCTTAGTTATTTATATATTACAGGGTTTTCTTTAATTTAAACTAAATAAAAATTACTAAAAAGCTATAAAATTGTTTTCATTTTTCTGAAATAAACTATAAAAAACGAAGAGAAAAATGTATCTATTAATTTTTAAAATCAAAATACTGTATATTTTTAGATTATTAACCTAGTTTATTCTCTATTCTTTAATTTAAATTCTTAAAGTTATAAGAAAGTAAGTTAATTTAAATAAAATAAATTAAAAATAAAGCAATTAGTTAAATTATTAAATTTTGCCTCTTGTTGGAATAATAAATCCTAAGATAAGTTTTTTATTAGGTTATGACATTTTAATTTAAGATTTATCATTTTAGATAAATTTAAATAGCAAGAACATATTTTATTATTAAGGAGCTGCGCACCAACGAGGTGCTACGTGCTCTATAATCAAATTTATTTATATATATTCTAAATAGGGAGAAGCAATCCTCCAACTGAGATTAACTTAATTCAAGTACCATTAAATACTTCAGGAATGACAAACTGAGCATGAATCTTGGCAGGAGCCAAGTAAGAAAGAATTGGAGGCATTTAGTAACGGTTTATGAAAGATGCCAGACGATTAGGTCTCTTGGGATATCATTCCGACCATGCCCTATTAAAAGACAGAATTTTCAAAGGAGAAAAGCTCTAGAGGATCTTCCAAGGAGAAATTTTTTCTAACTTTAAAAATCTTTATTAAAGAGCTGCGCACCGTTGATATGTTTCGCGCTCTATAATTGAATTTATTTATTTATTATATATTATTTTTTAAAACCGCCATAGTTGTTCGAAGGTGAACAACAAGGTCATCTTCATCAGAGGTTGGGGAAGTTAAGTACCCATAATCGATTTTATGTCTTCCTCTGCTTTGGTTTGGCCTCGAGACATAAGATTCTTAGACCTTCGATACTGGCTTGGCTTGGCTTGGCTTCGTTTATTTTTAATTCTGGAACGAAAAAGAAATAATATTGCGAGCTTCATTAGAGGTGGGGAATTTAAGTACCCATAATTGACACATGTCGTCCTCTGCTTTGGTGATGCAATGAGACACAATCCTGCCATGTCCTTGGACCTCCAGCAAGTATTAAAGATTACGAGTATTCTAAAATTATATCAGTATTGAACATTTTTATCAGTACTGAATAATTATACCAGTATTGAACAAGGTTTATCAGTATCTGATAATTTTATCAGTAAGAAACATTCTTGTCAGTATGAAACATTTTTTTTAAAGAGCTGCGCACCAACGAGAGTGCTACGCGCTCTATAATAAAATTTATTTATTTATTATTTATTTTATTATGTAGAAATTATCAAACTAAGATTTTTAATTCAAAAATAAAATTTTAATTTAATTTCTTAATCCTGAAAAAATTATAAAAATATTGCACGTTTATAATTTCATAAAGCTATTCTTAAATAAAGAAAGCTGCTATATAAGAACACTAATATTAGCAAAGTTAAAAAAATATGGATGAGAATATAATAACCTATTAATATTTATAAATGATTAAAAAAGATTCAAGAAAGAGTTTAAATGGCTTGTGGAACAGTTAAAGCATAAAACTTTAAGATATATAATTACTCAGAAACAACAAAATAATGTAATAAAATATTCAGAAAATGCAGCAAACAATTAAAATAAAGGGTAAAGAACAATAAAGAAATTAATAAAAATCAATAAAACGAGAAATATAGAGATTGACAAAGAGTAAGACAAGCATTTAATCAAAAAAAAAGATAAAAGAAACTAATTTAACTTATTTATGAAAAATTTAATCAAAGGAAAGCTAACAGAAATGCAAAAGAAACTAAAAAGCCAGCTTATTAGAAAAAATAATTAGCTAGTAACCTTATCAAAAGAAGATATTAAGATTTTCAGCGATGAATGATAGTAGTTATATGAATATGGCGATAATACGTTACCAACTAAATTTTTAAACAAAAGATAAAAAAGTGGTAAACGAATATGAAATTTGATAAAGCATTAACTAATTGGCGAAATAAAAAGTAGCAGCATCTGATGAAATATAAGTATGAACAATTTTAATAGGCGGGAAAAAATTAATAGAAATAACTTGCAAAAGGATAGCAAGGATGATTTATAATACCTTAGGAGATGAAATAATAATACATAGTATTATAATACAAAAAAAGGAAGATAAATAATGATGAAAGTGAATACTAATATCATTTAAAAAAAGGTAAACCATGCGCACTATAAATCTTTAATCTAAGAACAGTATAGGAATCATTGATGCAGAACTAAAAGGATGTTTTTGTAATATTTGTTGATATTAGAAAGCTTATGAAACAGTACAAAGAAAAGATATATGATAAACCTTAAATGATCTAAAAGTACCAGAATAGATAATTAAACTTCTAGAAAACTTCTACTATGAAGAAGAAATTAAACTGAAAATAATTGATTAAATAGATAAATCATTCTCGACAAATAAAGAATTAAACAGGAGGTCACCGAGGCTATTTAACTTGATAATAGCAAGACTTCTCCATAATTTGGAAGATTAAAAGCTAGGAATTAATATAAATAAAAATGAAGAGGGATGAACATATGAAATATATGCAGGATGTTTTGCATACGCAGAATAACAAGCCTTAATAAGTGAATGGGAATAATTAGAGGAAGTAATCGAAAATTTAACCTAATAGGCAGAAAAGTACAAATTGCAAATAAAACAAAATGAATTATATGAAAAGCAGCAGAAAATAGTAACTGAGAAATTATTGGAAATACCATCAAAGAGGGAAATTTACGGATTGAAAGAGTAGCGACCTTTAGTACCTAGGTCATATAATAGAAGAGAACATCAGTTTTGAAAAATACATGGAGAATAGACTAGAAGCAGCATAAAAGATGCAAACTTAAATACTGGGAAAAATAACAATGAATAAGGGGATTAACACCATATAATGCCGGAATAATGATAAAAACCTTTGTAAGCTCAGTTATTAGTTATGGGACAGAAGTGATCCATATTGCGACTAATTCGTAGAAAAATAAATGATGAAGCATTTATAAATAATATAGAGATGATCTTTACGATCAATCATAAATGTTCGTTTTTAAGTGTAAAATGAGATGTTAGAACATGAACTGTATTTTCTGAAATTTAAACACTACCTATGACAGAAAACGTTGAGACTAAGAGGTAGATTAATTGGTAACTAAGGAAAAACAGTTGGCAGATTAATGTTCGACCTAAGAAAGGAAGAGAATTTTATATTTGAATAATATTGCACGGGAAAAAATTAGAATTAAGAATTGAAGACAAAGATATTTTTATAGATGATGGTAATAATTAATAAAAAAGGAAAGAAAAATATTAACCGAGCAATTTGAGAATATAGAGTATAAGTAGAAGATAGAGAAGAATGGAATAAATGATAGCAACATTACAGTATAGAAAATGATTTTATGAATAAGTGGTGGGATCGCCAAACTACCTGAGATACAATAAAAATAGAAAAGAAAGAATCTAGTTGTGACAAGTCAATGAATTATCTGTAATAATGCAAGAGAAAGTGAAAAGCATATCATAGAAAAATGTTCAGAATACAAGAAGGAAGATAAATTTGTATTTGAAATCTAAGAGCAATAGGAATAAAGAGATAAGAAATTGAATTATTTGATATAATATGAGGTACGGCTAAATTCGAGAAATTTATTATAACCTAAAAATAGTAAAAAAAGCAAAAGCTGATTTGATAATAAAAGATTATATAAAAGAATATTAGAAAAAAGGATAAATAGAAAATAAATTGGAAAATAATATAGAGCGTGAAAAGGATAATTTTTATGAATGTATAAAAGCATGATTAAGAAGAAAATAATTAGAAATGAAAATTAGTAAGATATGTAAGAAAATATAAATTAAGATTTCAATATAGATCTAATAAAGCATATATAGTTAGAAGACAGAAGAATAAGAGATAATTTAGAGGAAAATGAGGAAGATATGCAACTTATAAGAGAAAAATTTCTATTACCTGAAGGTATACTTAAAGAAACAGACATATATTGAATATGGAAAGAGCTGCGAACCAACAAGGGGTTACGCGTTCTATAGTCAAATTTATTTATTTATTATCTGCTACAACTCAGCAACAGTTATTTTTAATTCAGTTTCCTGTGGTGATTAAAGAGTTTAAAATGATTACTGAGGGGCAAAATTTATTGCTTCTTCCTAGGCTTCTCAGCAGTCAATGAAGTGTCAAGTTTGCTGCAGGATATTTGTAAGAAGGTTTGAATGATTTTCTACAAGACCTAAGTTGTAGCTTGCTATATCCCTTCAGTTTTCTACTCCTCACTTGTCGTGCTACTAAAAAATTATTGTTAGCCTACCATTTATTTTTTATATCATTCAGTCTTTTAGTTTTAATAAATTTAAAATGGAGTAGAGCATTACTATAAGAATTAAAAAGGAGAAATAAAAAAGAAAAGCTAGAATCTAGTTTTTCTTCAGAGGAGAAAATAATGTTTTGTCTTTCTGAATGATCTAATTCTGAAACTAAAAATAATAAAACTATTTAAAATGAAATTGAACAAATTAAAACATAAATTTCATAGTATGAAGAGATTTTCTTAAATAAAATAGAAAAATATGTGAGATAATAAATTGCATAGAAGATCAAAACGTTGAATTGCTATTTCTTAAAAATCAATTGATAAGCAAAATTTAGTTTCATAATTAATTATATGAAATGCATTAAATTAATTTCACATAATGATAAAAATTTATTATAGTTAAGGATTTACTCAACACAGCATTAAGAAAAGTAAATTTAAGAAAAAATGTATATAAATATAAGCAAATAAATTAAGATACTGGAAAAAGATTTATCCAAAGAAGAAAATAAGAAAAAGTATTAAAATTGTTGGCACTGTTAATCTAGATATCGTTAACTAAGATAATGAAAAGAATGAAGGCAACTCAAACTTAATCAAAAGCAAAGAACTTGAAAAATTTTAACAAGCTATGAATAGCTGAATGATACGTCTATAAAATAGGAACTACCAATAAGAAATAAGAAAATACTCTATGGAAGTCATATCTTAATTTTTTTAAAATTGTGTAATACAACTACGAAACAAAATTTATTCACAGATATCTATTTGGAAAGTCTAGGGAAGTCAAAACTTTATTTTACAATTAGCAAAATTATTATTATTATTTAAATTAAATTAAATTAAATTAAAAAGGGTTCAGAGAAGGGACTGTTTTCTAAAGAGATATCTGCTCCCTATCCAGCCAATATTTTCTTGAAGAATTGGAAGTCTATTCCTTCTTTCACTTTCAACTTTTCGAGTTGGTTGACTCAGCATATTTTCTTCTCTAGATTCATCACCTCAGGTTTCGAAAAATTATGTCAGATCATTCCAAATTATCTTCTAAATTTATTTTCTATATTAGCATCATCTTCATTAATTGTTATTCTCCCACAGAAAATAGCATTTTTCTAAATACTTTTCTTAGGTTATCTCAGTCTATTTGTACTTCTCATTATTACTATTTAATTTTAATATTTCTTTACTTCACTAAATTTTGATAAATCTGATTTAAATATTTTAATTTTTTTATTTTCCTCTTATGATATTATAATTTTTCAATTATTAATTGTTTAAAAATTTTAAATATTAATATATGCACTAAAAAAATATAGCTTAAACTATAAAAATTAAGCATATATTTCAGGTCTATATAAAAGAAGAAAAATGATAATTAATAAAGAAATGATGATAAATACTTAGACTAATAAAGCATTAAAAGGTATTACGAGAGTATTAAATATAAATTTGATTCAAATATATTTTATAAGACTAAGCAATCAACTTTTTACGCTAAATATACAATAAAAGTAAGATATTAGTTAAAATTGTTGAACATTTATATAATAAAAGCACTATATTATTCACTATTTTAATACAAATGATTATATTAAGAGATTAAGAGTTTATCATTTAGAAATTAAAACAATTTAGTTTAATTTTAAAAAACTAAAAAATAATTAAAATATAAGAGCTTATTTACAAATTTTAAATTAAGTTAATTATTAAATTTAATAGTTCTAAATATTAATAAGGTTTAGTTTTATCCTTGAGATTGTAATAAAGTTATCTTTTTTTCTTTTAGACTTTAAAATGGAAATTAAATAAAAAATATTTAATTCCTTTCAAATTTTTCCTACATGACAAGATAGTTCAAGACATTATTTTAATTTATAATTTATCTTTGAATAATTATGAGCAAAATTAATTAATTTTTCAAATATAAAATTCAATTTATCACTGATTTTAAATAATTTCCCTAATAAATAATAAGTTAAAAATATATTAGATTTAATTGGAACTTTTAAAGAAATATTAAATTATATATAATTTGGAAATCCCATATAGTATTCAATTAGGAATAACAAAATGAAAAAATAAAATCTAAATAGCACAAAGATAAATCCTAAGAAAATACTTGAAAATTCCACAAGCATCATTTAAAGAAATATAGTATATAGATTTCAACTGATGTAAATTTGAAGATTCAACAGCATAAAGATTTTTAAAATTCTACAAAAAGTTATAAGATTAATTCAGAAATGATCAAGAAAAAGAAAAAAGTAGATAAGATACAAAATTCTAATAAATTTTCAAACAGAGTTAAAAATAGAACTCAAAATATAAAAAAAGCATTAAAAAAATTGAAAAATACTATGAAATAAACAATGAATAAATAAAAGATCTTAACATAAACAATTATACTAAAGAAATCTAAAAAAATACTAAAAAAATTTTTCAAGGAAACAATATAGAGAATATAAGATATGAAAACAGCCGAAATAATTTATAGACTAAGAATGCAATTAATATATTTTAGAGCTGATCTCTCAGAAAGACATATTGATTAAGAGTAGATACTATGCATTCGTTAGCAATAAGAAAAATTCGAACACGTCTTTGATTGCTAGTATTACAGATAAATTATATAAGAAAACAGTCTTCAGATACAAGAAAAATTATAAAACTTACACATAAACATAAATCTGAAAAGAAGGAAATAATAAATATACAATAAACAATGAAACTAATAAAAAATAGAGAAAAATTTAAAAGAAATGCTAGAATATAATCAAATATTGATAAATTAAGAAACAAAAAAGAATAAATAAATCCTAGAAGATATTAATCTTAAGATTAAAAAAACATGGTCTAGCATAAAACAAAAACATAAACAAATAACTTGATTTTAAGAATGATTAAGGGAAAAATAAATCCATTAATATTTGAATAAAGAAGACTTAAAATAATTATTTTTAGAATGAACAAAGATACAAGAAGAAGAAAAACTAAACTAAAAAAATAAAATAAAAACAATAATGAAGACCTAGGAGTTTCAGAATGAGAGTGATATCATAAAAATTATTTTATTAAGCTGAAAGGCGAACATTATTTAATTTAATTTAATATAATTTGGAAATCTAAATTAAAATAAAAAATTTAAATTTTTTTTAATTTATTTAAAAAATAATCATATATAAATTAATTTATTCTAGTAATTTGAAATATGTAACCTAAAATATTAACATTACTAATAAGTTTCAATTTTAAAATAAAAGTTTTGTTTTTTTCGAATTTTATTGTGAATAAAGCTGAATATTTTATTAATTATTTTCAAAATTTTTTAATATATATCTAGAGATTATTTAAAGATTATTTCAATTTTTTAATCTAATTGAAACAAATCATTTAAATGTTAAACTATTATACTAAGAGGAAATTTAATTTATTGTTTTGTTTAGACAAAATTAAGAATTCGTCAATAAAATAGAAAAAATAATAAAAACCTAAAAAAAAGTACCATTTATTAATGAATATCATTTATAATAATAATAGTAAACTAAAAGTAATTAAAGTTTAGCATTCCCTGGATTTTCAACCAGGTTTTTGCTACCATTTTTTTAGCATGGATGGATACCACGCCATTTTTTTATGTGGATGGAACCACAGAGGATCTTCTGTCTTTTATGTGAATAGTTTTCTCTTGTAAATCCCTGTTTAGGTTATTCAGAGTCTGCTGAGTATGCTTAACGTTCTTTATTGTTCTTTTATCTAAGTTTATCTTCACTAATCGCAATTTTGTAATAAGTGTCACTTTGATTTGCAATAATAGCATTGTTTGCCTTGTTTTTTCTTGAATCTCTTCAGAAATACTTTTTTTCAAGTTAATCGATTCTTTTGATTAAATCTATATTAATCTTTTAGTCATTCTATTTTTCTTATACGTTTGCTTATGTAGAAACATTTTCGATAATCATATTTTGTTCTTGCTTAAAATTCGATTGAGATTATTCATATAGTTACTATTCCGTGACTAGATTATTCTAAATCAATTATCGTCTAATTATTAGAAGCTCGTTATTTTAATCTTCGATAGTATTCATTAGTTCTTTTATTTTTTCCCCTTGGTTGTAAATTGTTTCCTAATAATTTTGTATTACTGTTTTCATTTGGTCAAGCTATATTTATATTTCGGATTATTTTTATACCTTTACTGGATTCGATTCTATTGTTCCGATTATGATTTTTCCTTCAGAGGAGGAACTTGATTTATCTTCTTGTTGTTGTTGTCTCTGCATTTGTTTCGCAGCTTTCCTTTTTGCGTTCTTAATTTGGTTTTTGGAAAGGCGAATAGATTATTCCATTTTTTTTTTTTTGAATATTATATATATAAATCAATTTTCATTTAGGTTAAAAGCTTTGAGCTATATTTCATGATTAAATTATGTCTTAATATAATATAATTTATTTAATTTATCAGCTGTTAATTATTATTATAATATCTTTATATCTGCAGTTATTCTAGAATTTATTTTTTTAATTAATATCAGATAAAGTAAATAGATCAAAGTTATTTTAAGAAACTAAATTTTTTTTATTTATAAATATTAGTTTAAAATTTATTATTGACATAAAAATTAAAAAATTATTTTTCGAAATTCAATCTTTTATATATTTTGACTATTTATATCTTCGATACAAATTCCATCCAGATTAACTTATTTTATCTAATTTTCATTTTCATTATTTAATATAGCATAAAATAATTTATTATATATCTTTAAAACTGTCATAGTTGTTCGAAGGTGAACAACAAGGTCATCTTCATCAGAGGTTGGGGAAGTTAAGTACCCATAATCGATTTTATGTCTTCCTCTGCTTTGGTTTGGCCTCGAGACATAAGATTCTTAGACCTTCGTCGTTGGCTTGACTTGGTTTCGTTTATTTTTAATACTGGAACTAAAAAGAAATAATATTGAGAGCTTCATCGGAGGTGGGGAATTTAAGTACCCATAATTGACACATGTCGTCCTCTGCTTTGGTGATGCAATGAGACACAATCCTGCCATGTCCTTGGACCTCCAGCAAATATTAAAGATTACGAGTATTCTAAAATTATATCAGTATTGAACATTTTTATCAGTACTGAATAATTATACCAGTATTGAACAAGGTTTATCAGTATCTGATAATTTTATCAGTAAGAAACATTCTTGTCCGTATGAAACAATTTTTTTTTAAAAGCTGCGCACCAACGAGAGTGCTACGCGCTCTATAATAAAATTTATTTATTTATTATTTATTTATCTCTTCTTTTTGTTTTCCAACTACTTCTACTAGTTTCAATATTCTTACTTGAAATTGAGAAATTTCTAGCATCTTTTACACAGATGCTTTTAAGAGTTACAATAATAGCATCTTCTCGCTTTTCATTTAGGTTGAAATCTTGAGTTATTTTCTCCATCAATTATCATTGGATCATTCCTTTATTCTTTCAGTTCCATTTAATGCTGTAATTTTTACTGGATTTCTTCTATTTTTTCTAACTTGCTAATCATTATTTCTGCTTCTTTTGCTAGTTTTGAGATTAAATGCTTTTTTCTTATGAAATATTTCAAAATTCGTTAATATCTCTTTCTAGAATCATGAGTCTCGATTCTATTTCTTCTGCAAGTTCAAGTTTTTTCATTAACTTCTTATTGTCTTTCTTCAATTTTTTGACCTCTTCCTGGAGGTCCAGCAGATTTTAATCAGCTAATTTTAGCTTATTTACTACTATGTGGTGAGATTCAAGACTTCCGAGTATATTTTTTTCCTACCCCATAGGCCCCCTTCAGGTGAGAAATTCATCCTGATGGGTGAACTTTTAGGTACCCTTTTCTGGCCTTAGCCTTTCTAGAATGTCGTTAACTCTTACTTTTAAGAATCACGAAGATTCCTGATATTTTTATCCAGATGATATATTTTATATTTAATAAAAATAAAATTAATCAGCTAAAATTTAATTTTAGTTGCAGATCTTTTAAATTCTTTGGAAAAAATGGACACAAGGCAAACAATTATAAAAAGAAGATGAAATAAGAATACTTAGATTATAGTTTAAAGAAACTTAATAACCAATATGTATTTATGTTTAATGGCAAATCTTAATTATTAATTAAGACTTTATTG
The DNA here is from genome assembly GCA_946699065.1 of Loxodes magnus. NCBI lineage: Eukaryota > Ciliophora > Karyorelictea > Loxodida > Loxodidae > Loxodes > Loxodes magnus. The sequence goes on from CAMPDV010001086.1 coordinate 119,237, forward strand.
AATCATCATTTTTCTATTATAAGTCTCGATATTTTGACCAAATTTTAATAACCACTTGAAAATAAAATAATCTAAAGTTTCTAAGTAATCAAATTATCTTAGCTTTAAATTGTATTTTTAAATAAATTATGTTAATTGTAATTAGATTTTTTAATTAGCTATGACAATATTAATGATCTCATTAGTTATATAACAATACTTTGTAATTTTTTAATTATAAGCTATTTAAAATTTTATAATTATAAATTGTTGAATTTAGTAATTTTAATAGAAGATTTGCATTTATCACAATGTTTGTTTAATCCAAAATTTATCTCTATTTTATTTCAATTTTATAATTTTCCCTAATATCTTCTAAAAAGATGGAAAATCTTTCTACTAAAACATGCTACCTTAATATCTAATTTCTAAATGAAAAAAAGTTAGATTTGTTCATATTTTAATAATGAGTAGATGATATATTGTTTAATCTTTATTTTTAATACTTTAATTTTTATGCTTTATTGTACTTTTATTTATAAAGATAAGCTCATTTTTAATATTCCAAGCTAGTTATTTTTTTAGTAGCTTTATTTCTTTAAATTTTGCTATTTTTTTCTTTTTCTATTTAAACTTCAAATAATTCACTTAAATGAAAAGTTCTTAACTATTTCTTTCATAGATACCGCTAATTTAAGCAAGATAAAAGTTTTAGTAAAATACCTCGATTATATTTGAATAAGTAGTTGTATTTTAAGTTTATATAGCTTAATAATAGCTAATTTATTATATAATTATAGTAAATGTATAATTAAGATGAAATATAAACAATTTAATAGGAAATTGATTAAGTTAAAATTAAATTAAAGCAAAAGTTTAAAAATAAGCAAACTTAATCAAATTTTGTTTTTTCAGTATCATATAAAATTATTAAAATGCTATAGCTTTAATGTTTGGTATTCAAATAAATTATTTAGAAGAAAAGTAGAAAAACCTCAATAAAAGATCTATTATTCTTGATTTGCTGGAGATATTAGTTTCTAATAAGCATATCATATAAAAGAATGGAAAACATAGATAATATTTTACAGGAAATTACTCCTAAAAATCAAAAATAAATAAATTAGAAGTTGCTTACTTAAATAAAGCTAAGAAGCAAATCAAATTCTATTTAATTAATAAAAAAATTTTTAATTCTTAAGGATATATAAAGTATTTTAAAACTTTACAGCTAGCTTATTTCATGTAAATAAAGCATAACTATATTAAATATAAAAATTAAATAAGAATAAATATAAGCAAAAATAAAAATAAAAAGAGAATAGAAATAGATTTTAATAAATTAAAATAAATTAAATAAATAAAACAAATATAAAATATCAGTTTTTATATAATTCTGAAGAAGAAAAAATATAATTAATAAAATAAAATTTTGATTACATTTAGTGAAGAGCAAGCTTTTATAAGCCAAATGTTTTAACATTTTGCAAATTTATCGATAAAAAAAGAAAAGCTACTAATAATCTCATCGACTTTAAGAATTAATTTTTAAAGTATATATAAAAATAATCAAAAATTTAATTTAAAAAAGTAAAAATGAATAAGTTGAGATTTTTCAAAGAATTTAAATAAATTTAAAATAAATTAAAAAAATAGAAGAATAATATGATATTTAATAATAATTTAGGCAAATTAAATTTTAATTATAATTAAATTTTATCTTATAAATTATAAAAAAAATTGTTTTTTAATCTAAAAAGATTCATTATTAAATATCTTAATTAAAATAATCTTAATTAGAAAAATTAAAAAAAAATTTAATTTAAATTTTAGTCACTTTGTGAACTTTCATTTTATAAAAAAGTGGATTTTTATAACATGCTTTAATCTAAAATATCTCCTCCTACTTATATTTAAAATAAAATACCAATATATTTTATATAAGTTATATTTTTTAGTCATTTTTCAATAAATATAGAAAATTGCTTGATTTTTGCTTAATATCTTGATCCTAATTATGCCATTTTATAAGGTTCTATTTAAAGAAAATCTTAATAAAAGTAAATGATAGGATCTCTTAATTTTTATCTTTTTTCAAAAAAATTGTTTTTTATTTAATAAAGAGGAATCTCCATCATTATTTAATTCTAAATGTTAAAACTTTTTAAATTTGCTAAAAAATAAAATTATTTCATTATTTAGCTTATATTCATTATAAAATTGATGCTTAACAACGACGATTTCTGAAGAAACAATTCATATTATTCTTGACATTTATTAAATCGTCAAAGACCAGACAAGTCATCTTCCAAATCCAACTATATATGATATATGAAGATAATTTAATAAATAAAGATTATGAAAGCAAGATCTTAAATAATATCTTTAAGGCATTAATATAATGACTTTTACCATATAATTCTTTATTATTAAATAAGGCTAAAAAGTCATTAGAACATTTAATTTTTAGGAATATATTTTTTATTTATAGATTTGAATTTTTGAAGATTAAAAGGTTTTAACTTAATAAAAGCTTAAAAGATTATAACTAGATTATAAATACCTAAATCTCACTAAATTAAGCATTGCTATACTTATTATTTTACAAATAAGCTAGCTATTTTAAAATTATCTTTATTTAATGCCTTACTTTATAACTAATATAAGAAACTATTAATATATAAGAAAATTGTATATTAAAAAAATAAACAGTGCTTCAATAGTAAAATATACAACTTATTTGACTAAAATAAATTAGATAATTAAGTGAAGTCTAATTATTATTAAATTAATATAAATCTACTAATAACTTAAAATCAATAAATAAAATAATTCAAAGTTAAGACAAAGAACTTTATTTATTTATAGAATGTAATTATTTAAAATATGCATAATTATTATTTATGTAATCAGCTTAAATAATTTTAGAAATAAGGCAAATATAGAAGATTTATTATAATCCCTTACTATAGAGTTTTTATTAAGTTCACTTTGAAATTCTTCTTTTTAAATAAAAATGTTAGAATTATTAAGTTTATAACTTAAGCTAACATGTCCATAATTTTCAAATATATGTAAAATTATTAAAATAAATTTATTGGCATTTAGTTTTAAAATGCTTTAACCTTTATTATTATAATTAAATTTATAAAATGTATAAATTTATATAGTGTATTATATAATATTAGAAAGGAGCAAAAGATATTGTAGTTATATCATCATATTACTTATACTTCTGTTGAAAAATTAAGCAAACAATAAAACTTTATGTTTAAGATTATTTGCTTGAGTAGCATTTCATTAAGTTTATATTTAAAATAATTTAGTTATTAATGATTCAACTTACCTATCCTTAAGTTTTTAATATAAATGCTAGCAAAAAGTATTAATAGGTTATTATATTATTATGTATATATTTTAAGTTTGTTAATATCATGATTCTTATATAGCAATTTTCTTTTTAAGAATTGTTTTCTTAGATTATAAATGCATAATACTTTTATAAATTGTTCAGAATTAAGAAAATTAATGAAAATTTCATTTTTGAATTAAAAATCCGATGCTATTTTAGACATAATAAAATATATTCTAGTTATTTAAAATTTATCTAAAATGATAAATCTTAAATTAAGAATGTCATAGCCTAATAAAGAAATTTATCTTAGGATTTATTATATTTAATAAGAGGTAAAATTTAATTATTTAACTAGTTGTTTGTTTTTGATTTATTTATTTAAATAAAATTGTTTCTTAATAAATTTCAAGAGTACTAATTTAAAAAATAGAGAAATAAGCTGGGATTATTATCTAAAATAAAAAGCATTTTGATTATAAAAATTATAGAAGCATTTTTCTTTTTCGTTATATTCATAACCTTTACCAGAAAAATTTAAACATATTTATAGTTTATAGCTTTCTTAATTTTTCTTAATTTTTATTTAGTTTAGATTCAAGTAAATTATTGCGATAACTAAACATAATTAGCTTCTAAGAAAAGAAAACAATAAAAAGAAATTTTTTCTAATTTTGTTTAAGTTAAAAATCCTTCCATTTTGAAAAAATTAATGAGTAACTAGAAAATATTTTTAAGATTTATTATAATGTTAGTGATGTAACAATGACTAGTGAAATAGTACTGAAAGTTATAATAGACTAATAGCCTTATTAAATTTTTAAATTGCTGCTTATAAATTAATTAATTTATGAGATATTTTCCAAAAATTATAATACCACATACATTTTACCATTAAGATAGTAACTAGAAGTATATAAAACTTATTATTTATTTTTTAACTATTAAATGAAGGATCAACAATAAATTTTATATAATTTAAGGTTTTCAAATTAATTTGTGTAAAATATAAAAATGAATTGAAAGAGAAAATCATGAACTCATTATGTTTCGAAAATTGTTAAAAGAATTTTATTAAATAATAATTGATAATTTTAGTAAGAAACTAGATAAGTGTCTACAATATTATGCTAATAATTAAAGAACCTTTGATAAAATAACTTAATCCTCTATATAAAATATAGGAAATTTTTTTAATTAATTCAAAAATTAAATGAAGAAGCTAAGGTTTTGGGTCGCGGGGCTTTTGATTTTATTTGGATTATTTTGACAGAAAGCAAGGAAGAAGAAATTTATGAATTATAAACGAAAAAAATACCGAGCTATTAGCTTCTAAAAATAGATTTACTATCGATATAAACTTATGGCTAATATACAGAATCTATTATTTAATAAATTAATTTATTTATCAATTTTCTCTTATAAGTTTCGATTTATTTTAATTATTATTTAAAAAAATAAGATAATCTACAGTTACTAAATCATCAAACAACTTTAATATCAATTAATTTTTTAGATAATTTATGCTAGTTATAATTAGAATGTTTTAGTTAGCTAGATGAAAATAATAAACTTATTAGTCATATTATGAAACTTAACAATTTATTTTAATTATAAACTTTATTATTTCCAACTTAATAACTTTCACTAATATCTATTAAAGCTTTTATAACTTCTTTCTTCCAAAAAATAAATGAAAAACTTTTTATTCTTAATTCATCAGATTCGTTATACCTTTAATTATATAAGTAAACTCTCTTTTAATGCTTTAACTAGCTATTTACTTTTTAATTTTTATTTCTAGAAATCTGACTAATTAATTATTTTTTGCGGTTTTTCAATTAAGATTTATCTAACCAAATATAGATAGTTCTTAACTACCTCTTGCATAGATATGCACTGATTTTAAATTAGATAGAAGATTTAATAAAATAGCTAAATTATAAATAAATAAACTTCTATATTTTAACTTCATAAACAGATAAAACTAATAAAGCTTTAGGATAGTTTGCTTATTAATAGTTATATAGCAATATAATTAAGAATAAATAAAAGGAAATAAAGAGAAATTTATTAAGCTAAATCAATATTAAAGCAAATGATAAAAATAAGCTAAATTATCTACATTTTTAATATTTAGAACCTAATTAAACAGATTAAAGCATTTTTATTTTTAAAACTTTGGTAGGCAAAAACAGCAATTTAGATAGATAGTTATAAATCCTAATAAATGTTTTAGGATTTTTGCATAACTAGAGATATAAACTTCTAATTATAGATAATTGCTTAAGAAAAAATGTATAAATAATATTATATGAAAGATTAATTCCTAAATTATAAGACAACTTAAATAGAAATTTATTATTTAAATTTTATTAATTAGAAAACAATTTCATTTAATAAAATAGCTTTAGGATTATTAAGTAAATAAAAAATTATTATAAACTTAGAGCTAGTTTATTATATGCAAATTAAATTATAACTATCAAATAATTATCTAAAATTCAGAATTGAATAAATATAAGATAAAATAAAAAGAGTAAGCATTTCAAAAATCAGAGGAATAGTTTTAAAAATATACAAATATCAATAACAAACAATAAATAAATTTTTTTTATCAAAGCTTGAAGAACAAAATACATTTAGAAAGATAAAAATTAAATTAAATAAATATTAAGAAAAATTTTATCAGGCGCCTTCGACTATGGGGATAAGAGTAAAATTCATTGTATTTAACGATTTGTTTCATAATTAAAATAAATTATAACCAATTTGTTTAAATTTGATACCTTTGAACGCTTTAAAAATTCTAAAATAAAATTTTGTATTTATTACATTCTTAATTTAATAAAAGGTAAAACTTTTCTAAATTATTAGATTTAGTATATTATGATGCTTTATACTTGTTATTATTATATAAATGCTAAACATAATTTCTTAGACTTATACAGTTTATATTATTATATCAAAACATGAGAATTCATTTATCTTAATAGTGTGTCTTTTAAAAAATAAAAGCTTATTGTTCTTTAAAATCAAGTTAAATCTAATATTTAACTAGAAATTGTTCCCAAAGCTAATTTGATAGATAAAAGTTGAGAATAGTAATTTTAAATATGGTTTGAGAGGATGGGATATGCAATTAGATTATTTATTTATATAGCTAAATAAATATTAGAAATAATCTAACTAAACTTAGTAACTAAGAAATTATTTTCATTAAGGTTAAAATTTAGTAAATTCGTATATTTAGCTATTTATCTTAATAACTTAATTTAAGCTATTAGAATCTAAAGTAGCTATGTAAATTATAAATAAATAGCATAATTAAATGAGGAGCTTTCTTTATAAGTTTTTATTGCAACTGAAATGCTAAGAGGGAAAATGAAGAGTTGGTGGAGAGATAAACCATTTTGAAATATACAGCTTTATAAAAACCAATTTTTTAATGCAAAGCTTTTGCTAAACTTTCAAAGAAATCTAAATAAAATATCTAAAGTCTAATAAGTATATAGCAAAAAGCTATTTTACTTCTGCTTTTGTTCATGTTAAAATTTATTTTAATATTCTTGATTTCGATATTTTAAACTTCCTTTTAAGAATTTGAAAGTCTTGGCTTACTCATATAGTTATGAATTTATTATGCAACTAGTTCCATAAAATACTTTTACAGAACTTTAAAAAATTTTATAATAAATACATAAAACGATAATGATTATCTTCTAAATGCCAATTATGATAAATAAAATAAAAAAGTTATAGAGTTTCTTTACAAATATAGAATAAAGGATTATCATATACTTTTCCTAGTTGATAAATAATAGTAGCTTATATTAATAATTAGAAATTTTCCTCATTTGTAAGCTAATTTAAAATAGAGACATTCTATTAATTATTACCTTCAAATAATTTTAAATTTATCTCTTTTAGGTAAGTTTTAACGAAGAAAGTAAGATAAATTTATCTTAACTATGACTTAAAGTGATTTGTAAATATCTGAATATCGGCTTCTTAGAATTTAAATTTTGTAAATAATACATTTTCATATAAGAGAATGCTTTCATTTATCTTTTAATATACAAGTAAAGATTAATAAAGACAAATATACATTTAGTTAAACTATAAAGCCTTTATGGTTCATAGTTATATGATTTATATAATGATATAATTAATGAATAGGATTAAATAATTAAGGCGACTTAATTAATGCGAAATAGATAATTTCCAAAATTATTGTTCTTTAAATTCTAATAATTGTAGTGCTTTGCGAAGATTTAAATTTGGCTTATATTTGATATATAAAATAGATAATTGACTAAGTTTTATACCTCTAGCACACATATAAGAGCACTAATAATAAAAAAGTATGTAGCATCTACTAAAATATAAAAATAATCCTATAATTGTATTTTTTAGTTTCCCATCTATTTATGATGCTTATATTTTTTAATTAAAATAATCATATCCCTTAGTTCAAAGTCCTGCTTAAAGTAAAAGTTCAAAATTAAGACTAAACTTTATCTAATGAATTTCTAAATTTATTTTATCTTTATAAGTCTATTATAAAGAGAGAGAAAGTATTTAGCATATCCTATTTATTATATAGGCATTTTCTTATGATTAATAATTTCTAAAAAGTAGCATTAGCTATTAAATTAATAGTTAAACAGTAAATACTTATAAATCTAAAATTATAAAGGTTATTTTGCTTGTTGATATCTACAAATATTTATTAATTTAGAGCTGGCTAATTTAAGCATACCAAATATTAATTATTTATAAAATAGTCAAAGAAGCTAAATAATAAAAGCTACTAAAATTACACCTAGCCTTAGTTTATATTAGCTAAACTAGTTAGTTCAAATTTAATTAGTTATAACAGAAATAAAGAGAGTTCATTGTTAGTTATATCCTTATCTTAAATAAATGTATGTTTATTCCTTATTAAATAGAAAATTGTATATTTGTACAATATTAAACCTGCTAAGTTAAATAAGTGTTAGTTCTATAGCTTCTTTATTTGTATTAATATAGCAAGCTGTATTTAATTTAATTTTAATTGCTTTAATTTATAATAAAAGGAATGAAGCAAATCCTTATAGCTTTTGTTCTTTTTCAATTCTCTCTTATTCTAAGCTAGGCGGCTCAGGTTTATGTGACTACTCCTGAGGTTTTCAAGAAGCTTGGACTTAATTTCTCTAACGGCTCGAAGGAATTCCCTTTCACTTCGCTCTCTTAGGTTCTCTTTGAATTAAGTGAAGGAAGTTTTCACAATGTCTATTTATCTCCTCATGAGCATTTTCTAAATTGTTTGGATTGTCCTTGATGCTTAAATGAATGTGAAATCATAAGAGGAGGATTTCAAGCAAACCTTCCTAAGTCAATCTTTATTTAGGCCTACGAAGAGTGTTTAAGTGAGTTTAATTCTTCTATGTGTTTAAATAAAAAACAGAATTCAACAGTACTAGTAAAAAAAACGGATATAACTCTCATTTTATAAAACGATTATTTAAACATAAACAATTTAATTATAGATGGGTAGTTATTACTTGATGGAAACTCATGTGACTAAGTAGATTGCTCTTAATATAATAACAACTATTTCATTAGAGCAACTAACTCCTTCGTGTTCTTTTGCAATGTCAATATAATCAATTTAGCAGCTAGATTCAATAGCTATTTTTTTTTATACCACAGCTTCATAACTTTTTAGTAATCAGTTATATATAACAATTAGCCAAGTAATGAAGGATAATTTTTATTGGCTTATAGTTCTGAAGTTTATATAATAGATAGTATGATTATTGGAAATGGAATAAAAATAATTAGTATAGTGAATAGTTACTTGCTTGCTTTGAGATGCATTTTTTATTAAAATGAAAATAAATGAACTGCTATAAATTCATATGACTCTACCTTATAAATTTATAACTCCTATCTTTTAAATAACATAGGTTTGTATGGTGGAGTAATATTTGCATATAATACAGAACTATATTTGCTTGATAGTAAGTTTTTAAACAATAAAGGACTTTGAATTGGAGGAACTTTATATTCTAATCGCTCGAAATTATATTTTTAGAATAGTTAATTTATTTCTAACTAAGCTTAAAAGGGGGGATCCATATATATTTAAGATAGTAACATAAGCATTATTTATAGCAGTTAGTTTATCTAAAATATAGCAGAATAATAGGGAGGAGCTATTTATGCTAAGAATACATAAATAGAATTAATCGTAAACAGTTAGTTTATAGAGAACTCAGCAGTATCAGGAGGAGCTATTTATATAGAATATTCTACAATCCTTTCAATATTAAACTGCTCTTTTATATAAAATTAAGCAGAAGATGGAGGATCGTTATCATCACTAGTATCTAATATAAATGAAATATCGAATATTATATCATTTCAAAATATAGCTTTAAAAAATAAAGGAGGATTCTTAAATTCGTTATACTCAAATATTAATTTTATAAGAAACAGTCAGTTTATTAAAAATACTGCTTTTTGGGAAGGAGGTGCTATATTCGCTCTGAACTCTAGTTTTGTTGAAATAAGTAATAATAATTTTACTCTAAATTATGCTGAATACCTTGGAGGAAGTATTAGTTTATGGTTTTCTAATGTAAGCACAATAGCAGAAAATCAGTTTACTCGAAATGAGGCCAAGTATTATGGAGGAACCATATACTGTATGTCTTCGAATATCTAAGAAATAAAAAATAGTTTATTCATAGAAAATCTATCAGATAATGGAGGAGGATTGCTTTTATTATATTCTTTAGTAATTGAAATTTTTAATATATTCAGTAAAATGAATAGTGTAACTTCATTTGGAGGATTTCTATAATTATAGTTCTCTTTTATAAATACTTTAAGAGATAATTAGTTTTATCAAAATTATGCCTTTATTAAAGGAGGAGCTTTTGGAGTTACTTATAATTCTGAGATTTAGCAAATTGAAGGAAATATTTTCTATTAAAATACAGCAGGATATGGAGCAGGATGCTTTGATGTATATGCAAGCTCTAAAGTTTAACTGATTATAAATAACTTATTTATGCAAAACTAAGCAAATAATAGAGGAGCTAGTATTTGAATCTTTGACTCTTCCGTCTTTCTTATTGAAAACTGTACTTTTATTGAAAATGTTGTTAAGGAATGAGGTTCCATTTATAGTTAAAATTCAAATATAACATTGATTTAAAATAATAGGGCTATAAGTAATAGAGCCTTAAAAAAATAAGGAGGATTTTTAGCTTTAGAGGCTTCTAATGTCACTAGTATTTCTTCTAATTCCTTTAGTTATAACTAAGCTGGTTAGTTTGGAGGAGTTATAGCCTTAATAGGATAATCAGAGATTAATATTATTAAAGACAATTATTTTAGCAACAATATAGCTTTATAAGGAGGCTGCTTGTATTTATAAGACTCTACTTTTAATTTAATTACCAACAACTAATTTCTATCAAATGAAGCATTAGATTATGGTGGAGCTATTTTTACTAATAATGGCACAATAAACTTTGTTGATAATTGCTTATTTGATGATAACTAAGCAATTTATGGAGGTGCTATATATACATACTTCTCCTAAGTTACTTCTATTCAAAACGTAATTGCTCGAAGAAACAAAGCTTTAGTATGGAATGGAGGATTTTTATTTTATTAGAATTCTAATTTAACTTAAATAAAAAATAGCATCTTTACTGAAAATACTGCATTTAGGTATGGAGGAGTTTTAGCTTTTTACTTCGATTAATATCAAAATAAATTAGAAATCTATAATAATTCCTTTATCTCCAACTAAGCTTTTCATGGAAGTATCGCGTATTTCATGAAGTAAAAAGTGATTCTTTCAGATTTGGAAGTTTTTGATAACTTAGCTTTAGAATAAGGAGGACTGTATTTGGATTAATCAGAAGCTAACATTTCTTATATTAATACTTAGTATAATAAAGCTAATAAAGGAGCTTTTATTTATGGCTTTTACTCTAGCATTTATTTAGAGTATATTAAGTCTGTCAAAAACTAAGCTTTTGACGCAGGAGGTTTTATTTACTAGTAAAATGGGTTTTTATAAATAAGCTAAATAACAGTATCAGAAAGCAAAGCAAAATATGGAAGCTGCTTATATATAACAGAAGCTGAGTCAGTTTTGATAAAAGACAGTTATTTTAATGGTAATGAAGCTTCTGATGGAAGCTTATTAGAAATAGCAAACATCAATAGCTTATAAGTTTAGAAATGCTAATTCCATAAGAACTCAGGTGGTGGTATTTTATATGGTGCTTAAATGAAGGAATGGTTGATTGATAGGAATGACTTTAGCTATAATATCGCTTAATGAAGTTTAATAAAAGCTATAAGTGTAAATACATGAATAATAGAGAGTGAAATGAAATGAAATGTTATTAATAGTGGAGCTTTAGTAGAGATAACTAATAAGAACTTTAGCTTACTTGACTGTTAAATTCAGTTTAATTCTAATATATATGGAACTATGGTTTCTTTAACTAAGACAGTTAGTAAAATAATTAACTCTACATTTAGTGGAAATTTAGGAATGGAAGGGTCTTCAATAAAGTCATAGTTTAGTGACTAAGAAATAATAGGAAGCTTATTCTATAACAATAAAGTGCGAGATATTGGAGGAGCCATAGTAGGAAGCTAAGACAAAGTTAGAATTTATAACAGTACGTTTATGAAAAATGAAGCTTTTGAAGGAGCAGTTTTCTATTTTTCGTAAGTAAATTGTTAAATGGAAGATATTAAAGTTTATGATAACTAAGCTAATATAGGAGGGTGCATGAAATCATAGCAATCTAATATTACGATTAAATATTCCCAATTCTATAATAACTTAGCAGATGAAGGAGCTGTTTTTCACTTCTCCAAAACGAACTTAATAGTAAGTTAAGTAAGTGTTTATAAAAATAAAGCTAAAAGTAAAGGGGGAGTAATTTTTATGGAGCTTAGAAGTACTTTGAATTTAAATGATGCTTTAGTTACTAATAATGAAGCAGATGAAGGAGCTTTTATATTCAATCAGAACTCTCTATTTCAAATAAGCAATACTCAAATCTATGATAATAAAGCCTTTACTGTTGGAATTATTAATCTATGAACTGCTAAATAGTTACAACCAAATATTTTAAGAAACACCAATCTATTTAATAATCATATGAAGACTAGTCTAATTTTCGCTTACTAAAGTAGATTAAATCTCTAAAACCTTCAAATTCTATCAAATCAAGCACTTTAGTATTCATCAGGAATACATTGTCAAAATTCTGAAATCTTTATTGAACAAACTTAGTTCTAGAATCAATAAGCACTAACTGGTACTTTCATAAGGGGAGAGTAGTAGTCATATATAAATGTTCTTTCATCTTCATTTATAAATGGAGAAGCAAACTTTGGAGGTGCTATACATTTAACTTAATCAGTTCTAATTTTAAACCAAATTAGCTTCTAAAGGATGAGAGCTATTTAAGGTGCTGTCATATATGCTATTTAATCTAATTTAAGCATTCAAAGCTCATTATTTGAAAAGATCAATTCTTCATACTAAGGATCAGTTGTATACATGTAAAACTCATAGATGTCTATACAAGGGTGTTATATAGCCAATTATTAAAGCACTGCATTAGCTATAGTAGATTAAAGTCAACTAAGTTTAGTGAATGCAACCCTAGTTAATGGATTGAGTAATAATGATTATGGATCAGCTGTTTATTCTCTAAACTCGTAAATAGATATACTTAACTGCTAGTGCTTTAATCAATAAGCAAAGTCAGGTTCATGCTTTACTATTTTAAATGATAGGTTAAAGTATAAATACTTCATTTCAAATAACTCATTTCAAAATTCCTCTGCTACACAATAGGGAGGAGTTGGCTTTTGCTAAAACGCAAATGTAACTTTCTACAATAATTTGTTCAAAAACAATCAAATAAAAGGGGACTAAATATAAAAGGGAGCAGCTTTAAGATTAACTTGCGACTAACAATAGTCTTGTGAGTATAGACTAGAAAATAACTTATTCTTCAATAATAAAATCTATAGTCACATAAGTGAAGGAGGAGCTATTTCTTTTTAAGGAGTCTTACCTATTTTTATTCCTGATGTATGAAGTAAGGAAATCTGTCCTCTTTTTAAAAACAACTCTGCTACTTATGGAAACAACTTTGGATCTTTCGCTTATGCTTTAAGCAATTAAAAAGTAGAAGATGTTTTAGACCATTGTAATTCAAATAACTCTAAGAGATAGTTAGCAAATTAGTTACCAGGATTTCCTATTTCTGAAAGTGAAGTTTTCATTACAGATATTTTTGGTCAAATTGTAAAAACTGATAATACCTCAATAGCTCAAATTTATAGTAATGACTCAGAACTTTCTGGTAAAACGAGAGTCTATTCTTAAGAAGGTGTTTTCTATATAAAAGATATTACCATCAAAGGTAAGCCTGGAACTTAAGTTCATTTATAACTGGAAACAAATGCAATTGACCAAAATAATTTACCTTCAGATACAAGTAAATAAAACATTCTTAACTTCTAACTATAAATGTAGCAGTGCTTAGCAGGATAAATACTGATAAATGGTAATGAATGCTAAAATTGTTTCTATGGGTAATATTCATTAAGCACGAATGATACTAAGTGTAAAGAATGCATGTAAGGAGCCAAATGTTTTGGAAGTAATTTGATAGTTCCAAAAAAAGGATATTGGAGAGAAAACTTCAAATCAGATCATATTCAAAAATGCCCTAATTTTGATGCATGTTTAGGAACCTAAATAAAAAATAGCTATGAAAATAAATATCTATAAGCAACTGATAGCTATGAAAGAGTAGAGCTATAAAAATAATTAAATTGATAAGGAGAATGTGAAAATGGGTATAAAGGTGTTTTGTGTGATGTTTGTGAAAAAGATTGAGCAAAAGACGAAGATAATAAATGCTAAAAATGTTTAGATAGTAAAAAATAGATAATAAAAACTTTGATAATAATATTTATGTTTAGTATTTTTATACTTTATTTAGTAAGATAAACTTTGATATCTGCTAGTAAGGAAGATTCATATTATGGTGCTTATTTCAAGATTTTAACAAACTATATGTAATTCTCTGTTCTTATTTAGAACTTCAAATTTGATTGGCCTAATTATTTTAGTAGATTCTTTCAGTTAAATTTAGGATATTACTAAATTACTTCCAACATTTTTAACTTTGATTGTCTATAATATGAAGGAAAAAAAATTTATTACAACAAAGTAATTTTTAAAATAGCCCTTCCTTTTATCATTTTAATCCTCACTCTTATAGTACTAACTATATGAGCTATATTAAAGCAAAAAACTTTTAACAAATCTATTTGCATAACTATAATGAGCGTTTCGTTCTTTTAGATTTATACATCTTTAATATAGACAATTTTCAGTGCTTTCAGTTGCTTAAGTATTTCGGAAAATAATGAAGTATTAAATGCTTACACTGATATTGTATGCTGGCAAGGAAAACACATGCAATTTATCTTCATTTTTGCTTTACCAGGACTACTTTTTTATGGAATTTTAGTTCCTTTGATAGTTATAATTTATTTATATAGAAATAGAAAAATAATCAAATCTTATCTTATTAAGTCACAATTAGGCTTTCTTACAATAGGATTTAAGGAGTAATTCTATTTCTGAGAGTTCGTTAAGTTTTTCCAGAAGTTTAGCATTTCTTTAATTTTCGTTTTTCTATAGAATACTTCTATCATTTTCTAGTACTGATGCTTAATGTCTATACTATCTTTATGCTTATACCTATAACATAAGTACTAGCCTTATATTAATAACGATCTTAACAACTTAGAGATAACATACTTGATGGTGGTTACTTTCACACTGTATCTAGGAATTTACTTTAACTCAGGCTAGCGTTATGAAGTTCTTGATATAATAGTCTTTATTTTGTAGGTTGCAGCTAATGTCTATGTTATATTAGAATGGATTAAGTAACTTATTCAATTAATTGGATTTAAGTTGAGCTAAGTTCCTTCTAAATGGCATTCCTATTTATAATGTCTAGGCTACAAAAACAAAATTCAACTATAAAAAATAGTAGAAAACTGAGATAAATAATAAACTAAAATGATGCTCAAAGTATAGAAATGTGTCAAGCTAAGACTATGTATTAATAAGCTCTTCTGTAACTAAAAAAACCACCAACAAGAATCTAAATAGCAACATTTATTCAATTTAGATTAAGAAAACAAACATAGTAAACAGCTTAGGCAAATATTCTAGCATGAGCAAGTTATATAACTAATGAAGTCTATAGAATGATATTTTATATATGACTCTAGTTTAAAAGATCTATGCTACTAACTCAATTAAAATGCTTTTATTACATAAGAAAGCTACTGAAATGCAAGAATTTCAGATTTTCTCGATAAGTATGAGCATTTTGAAGCTTTTTACTTAGCTAATTAGAATTACTATGACTAAAATATAGAAAATACTGTACTAAACGAAACAACTAATTAGCAATAGGAACTATTTCAAAGTGTTGATTATTAATAAGTAAAGAGTCTCAAAGAGTAAGAAATTACAATTTCTGATTATTCTAACTAAGAAATAGAGATATAAGATACTTTATACTCCCAAATGCATGCTAAATCCTAAAAAGATAATATAAGAAAAATATTAGTATAAAATAAAAAAAATAATAATAATTAAGATTATTCTTAAGGTTTAGAAATAATCTAAGAGGGGTATGAAGATAATTTTACATCATAGGAAGATAATAAATCAATATTATAATAAAATGTTCAAAAAGAAAAGCAAAGTGAGGCCTCTAAATAGTAGATAGCTTATCTTACAACCGAAGAAAATTAGAATGATATATCATTTTCTCAACTGTGAAAAACATATAAACATATAGATTTAATATTTAATATTAAAATATAAATATTTTTGTATCTAATTAAATGTAACTTAAACATAATATTATATTGTGATGCGTATTAATTAAAATATATAGCATTTTTAATATTATATTACTTTAAATTTGCTATGTCTTCTTTTCATCATTTTATAAATCTTCATATGCTTCTCAACTATATATAGAAATTATCTTATCAAGATTAAATGAGTTTAATAGATAGTTATGATATCCATTATACTATATTGTTCAGATTATTCTGTATTTTTAAGATGAAATAGAAATATATTTATTTTTCAGATATTGTTCTCTATAAAATAACTTTAGGAAGAAATAATTTTGTTAAATAGTTTTAAAATTCCTTAACTTAATGCATTAAAATACTTCTTCTTGAATAGTTAAAGCATTACCTCACAATATATTTCTAATTTTATTAATCTAGTAGATGAATTATCACTCTCTACTTTAGATTTTTTGTATAGTAAATTGAACCTTTTGATATATCTTTAGTTACTTAATTTATTTTACTTTTTGTAAATATATAAAGATTCAATCAAATATAATACAATATAAAGAATGTAAGTAACTTTAATTATTATATTATAAATTTATATTAAAATGAGGAGCAACCATTTATATATATTATGTAAAATTATCCTATTCCAAGAGGTATAAAATTACATTTTATATTCATAAAGCTTTTTATACATATTATCAAGTATAAATACAATAGCAATTAAATCTTTCACGTTCTTGGAGCTATTTCTACCTCTTTCTCGCCAACCTCTAGATTACTCTAGA
Organism: Loxodes magnus; assembly: GCA_946699065.1. Taxonomy (NCBI): domain Eukaryota; phylum Ciliophora; class Karyorelictea; order Loxodida; family Loxodidae; genus Loxodes; species Loxodes magnus. The sequence goes on from CAMPDV010001086.1 coordinate 136,307, forward strand.
GGTTAAATATATAAATATGTAAGTCTATATAACTCTTCTCCTTGACATGAATATAATCCAAAAAAATTCTTCTTTCTTAGATAATTTTTGGTGGATTTTTTCTTGTATATATTTCCTTATTTTTACAAGATAATTTTTATCTTCTTTTTATTCTCTCACTTCGTCAGTATTCTTATTTGAAATTACGAAATTTTTACCATCTTTTCTATATACTCATTCGAAAGTTACATTAATAGAGCTTTTCATTTTTCTAAATTTAAATTTTGAGTTTTTTCTTCTTCGATTATCATTGGATGATTTCCTTATACTCTTAATTCCATTTATCGCTGTAATTTTTGATGATTCTCTTCAATTTTTTATATTCTACAGTTTTTTATATTTCTGTTCCTTGTTTTATGATTGGCCGTTCTAATCCTCTAAATGTATCAAAAGGCTTTAAGTTTACTTTCTTAAATCATGAGTCTTGATTCTATTTCAAATTCTTCCATTTGTTTTTATTATCTTTCTTCAGTTTTTTAATCCTTCCTGGAGGACCAGTACTACTTTAATTGCTTGACGGTGAATTAAGTGACTTCCGAGTGTATCATATTTTTGTCTATTTCCTAGATTTCTGTTGAGGAGAAGAGTTTAAATTTGATTGGCAGCCTTTTTGGTTTTAAGTTCTCTAGGATTTGGTGGTGTTTTTTTAAACAGCAAAAATCTTAATCTAAATCCTGAGATTTTTTAAAGTATTCCATAAAGATTATTAGAATAAAACTAATCATTTGATTTACTATTGATTCTTTTATAAACTATAAAAATGGTAGCTTTTTATATTAATTAGTTTTAATTGTATAAAATAGCACTGAAATTTTCGATTGTATTCGATATTGATTATGCTTTTTTAACTTGAATACTTAAATTTTGATTGCTTATTATTATATAAATTATAAAATTGAAATTTATAATACATGATATGTAGTTAAATATATGAATACATAATAAAATAGGATTAACATTTAAGGATATAGAGATATAGTGATAATACTTATAAACTAGGCTTTATTTATAACAAATATATAAGTTTTGTTATTTTGACTGAGAATTGTTCTCTTAACAAAAGCGAAATGATATTACTCCTTTGTTTTGGTGAGATTTATTTTATTTTTATGTTTTAATAATTTTAAAAACATTTTCTAGTTCTTTTAACGTTTCATAATATTTTAGCTAAATGAAATAAATAGTTTATGAATTTATTAGCTTATTAATTTAATCATTATATTTTTATATACTTACTTATATCATTTTTTAATCAACTTAGCTCTTATGCTACCTTTCAATCTAATTCACTTTCAAATTTCTAATAATTTCTAATCACATTAACACAAGTAAATATCATAATTATCACATTTACAAATTAGTTATACTAAAAAAATTATATGCCAGCGCAAACGAAATTTTATAATAATGAAATTAAAATGTTCAACAGTGCCAATCTGGACACCGTTTAAAATAAGTTGTTTTATCAGCAACACTTCTCTTCATTCTTGACTTTCTAATGAATTATCTTCACTAAGGTCTTCTCAGTTTATTTGATTTCTTGTTTTTTATTATTTCAAAAGGTACTTAAAATCATTTTTTTCTGTAAATATCTCCATGCTAGTACAATAGAGTCTCTAGTATTTTTCTTATTCTTTACGCCAAAATTTTCTCTTGAAAATCTAAAATTTTTAGCAATTCTTGTACAAATGTCACTTACTCTTACAGTATTAGCATTTCTTCCTTACTTATCTAATTGGTTTTCGATTTATAATCTCTTTTTATTCTATCTCCATCTAATTGGTCTAATTAGTTATGTTTGTGCTAATATTCTTTTGCTTAATAAACTCCAACTCTTGTTTTTATACGAATTTTCCAAGCCTTGCTGTTTCTTATCTATGTTCAGTTTAAATGTTCCAATATGCTTGGAGTTCCCTTTCTTAATTAATAATTTTAATCTCTAAGTTATCTTATCCAAGCGATAATAAGTTTCTTAGTTCTTAATTTTCCTACCTAAGCACTTTAATCTCTTCCTAGAGATTGGATATTTCAAATATTAACTGTTAAATATTGATTTCCTTTTTAATTATCTTTGATGGAAGTTCTTTTCCTGTTATTATATTATATTCCTTTCTTTTTATTACTTTAGGAGGTGTTTATTATAGTTATTAGGTTCTTTATTAGTTTTGTAAGTGAGGAGAAGAAGACTCTTGATACTTTTTTTATGCCTGCTTTTTCTCTAGAGCTTTTTTCTCTTCTTTGCTCAAGAAAAGCCGGGAACAAGATTTTAAGACTCCATTTTTATTTAAACTTAATATCAAAAGAAATTTTATTGAAGCTCATAGAAATATTTCTTCAACATATAAATAGAAATAGTAACTCTAATAAAGTGTTTTGAGTACTTAATTTTCTACTTTTCTGGTAACAAAATTAAAAATTTTAAATTCTACCATATAAATCTAAACATAATTGTCATAAATGTGTTCTTTTATAGACTTTCCTTAACAAATTTCTAATTTTGCTAAAGTTTATTAGGTTATTGGTATTTCAATTATCTAAAACTACTAAACATTATCAGATCTTCAAGTTTAAATCCTATTTCATTTTTACTCTATATACATTAATCCTTTTTTACTATCCCTCATATATAGAACCAATCAGAACTTTAAGTACATAAATATAAATATTTCTAATTTTAACAAATCCTGTAACTTATGGAATAATAGTATCCTTTATAAGCTTTAGATTTAAACTTTTAGAAAGTTGATACATAATAGTTAATTAGCAAAACTAAATAAACATTCTATATCACCAAACTAATTACCTGTATAATCTTCAAAACAATCAATCTTAATGCTTTATAAACTATTCTAATTCATTTTATTCTTCAAAATTTTAAAACCCAATATATTACTTATATATGCAAATATCATAAATTTAACTATTTAAAAATTGTTTATCGCTACATTTCCTAGAGTTATCTCCTTTCTTTATTATATTATTCATTTTCTATTCAAACTTCTATCTATCATTATGCAAAAAACATCTATCCTACACCATTAACATTCTATTCAAAAAACCCTACAATTTTAACTTCCTTTATATATCAGTAGTTAATTCGCAACTTCTTCTCAAACTTATAGAATATTTTAAGTAATAAAATCTCTAATTACAAGATTCTAAAATTTATTAGTTTATCTATAAGAAGTTTATACTTGTTACCATGAAAGTTAATCAACATACATATATATGAAAGACCATTCTTTATGTGGATCTTAATTTTTGAAGAAGTTTCTCTTAACCTTAATCATAATTCATATTTTTTCCATTTGATTAAGCAAAAATCTTTTGTGAAAATAAGCTTATCTTGGTTAAAACATTGAGCTTTCATGTAGATTTAATGTTTTTTTTCTTCCAAACTTATTATATTTTTCTCTTTTAAAAGTAGTTCTAAACTTAGATTTTAGCCTTTTATTTTTTTACAAAAGCATAGATGTATTTTATATCTTCTAACAGTATTAAGGATTTATATCCATTAAATGAGGCATAAATATACTTTTATAATTAAGGATAATATCTTTTAAAAGCGTTTATTTGATTGAGTATATATTTTTGCCTTAAAACATAATCACTTCCTAACTTCACACTTGTTTTATCAATTAAAGACTATTTTCATATTATAACAAATAAATGCCTCTTTATCATTTTCTTATTGTCTTAATGAATATTTTTATAGCTTGCTTATACTTTAATTATAGTATCTAGTTCTAAATCATTCATTACTATATTTGAATGGTTTATAGGATTCTCAAGTATCTCAAAATATTTTCTCTTTACTAACATTTAAAAATGATTGATAGTTTACTAAAACATAGCTATTGCTTTCTATTACATCTTATAATTTCCCTAAGCATATTAAATTTAATTTAATCTTTTTTATAATTTTAAGCGCTAGATTTAAAATACTTTACGAAAGATCTTAATAAAAAATAAGAAAGCATTTAAAAAGGTTAATAAGATGTAAATGATTAAATTTAAAGGTAAAGGTTATATAAAATTAGACTTAGAAAGGATAACTAATATTAGAATATCATAATAATAGATTAATCTAAGTATAATAATAGTCTCTAAAATAGATGGTAAGTTAAATGCTTATTAAATATTATTTAGAGTATTACATAGCATTTAATAATATAGTTAAATTATATTAATAAGCATAGCTTTATTGATATTTTATAATCTTACTAGCATTATATTAAACATTATTATAACTAACCTAGCTTTCTATTACTCTATTTTTAAGAATTAATTAAAGAGATGTATATAAAATAGGTTTTAATCTGAAAGTATATATAGATTTAAAAATAGTAAGATAGTCATAAAATAAAAGATTCTATAACTACATAAAAACAAAGCAGTGCGATGATATAAGAGAGAAAGAGTTTAACTTAGTTAAATATATTAGCTGTAAATAATATAATATCTATTTAAGATATTGAAAAGCTATTATAAGCTAATCAAATTAATTAGATTCACTAAAGCAATTGTATAGTTAATAAGCAACTCTATGATTACTAATAGATACTCTAAGATATTTATAAAC